>CM051369.1:16701539-16764475 GCA_028015245.1 Cardamine occulta
TTGCCATACCTCAAATCTGCATAACAACCCGCTTGATCTTTATACAAAACAAACTCGTCTGTCTCATCGTGGAAAATGGTTTTCTGCATGGCGGCTTTCACCATAGTCTCGGGAACGCCATGGTTAACGAGCTGAAAACAACCGATAGTGGCGATAGCATCTAGCAGGGGCGAGAGGGAGCTCATGTGGTGAAAATCGAAGGTGGGAGGGTTCACAAGGAATGTGTGCTTGGGGAAGACTTTATCGGGCAATACAAGATTTGGGACTCGACCGCACTTATCCAAGAACTCCGAGAGGAAGTCTTCGTTTGCCGTGAAGGAGGTCCGGCGGCTGGATGCCACAGGGGAGGGAGGAGGAGCTCGGAAATCAGGAGATGAAACTCCCATTTTTGTGTGGGTCTTAATTATTTACATCTCCTTTGCTGCTTATTAATAATCATCCATTGGAAAAGAAAAAAAGCTTTGTTAAATAAAGCAAGGGCATAATGATGAGATGCAATTCTCTTGTTTCTTTATCCCATTTCAACTTTCGCCTTTCCAAAAATTTTAATAACAGGTTGAGCTTCAGTTTTTCCAAGATGGACCTAGTTTGGGCCTTTTTCTCTGCCTCAACAAATAATCCATAATTTGAGCTATAGAGAATCATTCATAGTTTTGGGCCACTACGTAAATGGGCCAAAGGTCAATTATGATGTGGATTCTCCTTGGCCTAATAAAAAGGCAAAGTCCAAGTTGGAGGAGACTTTTCTGTCACATAAAGTAAAAAAAATGTCAAGTAGAAGGCAAATAAAAAGAATTCCAAACCAACTACATCTACTCTCTAGATTTTCGCTTTAAAACAATGGGGCATTGTCTGTATCTTCTAATCCCATTTGCTATTTTGGTCACAATTTCTAATTGAAAAGAAATGAGAAGAAGAGAGGTCAGAGTCAAGAAAAGTTATTATTTAGATTCTGTGGGTTAAATTTGACAACAAAGGGGACAGTTGGTGAATAAAGGGAGAAGCCAAGGAGTGGAGACGCAATATCGAAGAGATAGAAAAGAAAGACACGTCAACAGTTTCCCTGGAGATTCTGTAATCTGTGCCATTTGCAAAGCTCTCAGATTTAGAGCGTGTGAGAAAGATAGAGAGATCCATCCATATTCCATACTGAGAGGAAACTCTGTTGTCTTTCTACCATCACGGCCGCGTTGAAGAAGAATACTCTCTCCCTCTCCTCCCTCCTCCTCAAGGCATCCCCAGGCGCCATGATCTCTCTCAGTCCCTCCTCTTTTCTGGTATTCATTCATTCACTTCCTTTTACTAAATCCATCCATTTCTTTTCAATTGCCCTGCTTTGGTTTCTCAGAACAAGACGGGTGTTCCTGGATGTCTCTCTCTGCGCCGGCCTAGAACTATTACCTCTCCTGCTTCCTTGAGAGTGTTTTCCGCTCTCGGATCTAACCGGGATCCCAACGGCAGCGTTTTGATTGAGACCACTGCCACTTCATCCTCCTCTCTCGAGACCTCCGCCGCCGACATTGTTCCCAAATCCACCGTATCTGGAGGAGTTCAGGATGTCTATGGCGAGGATGCTGCCACCGAGGACATGCCTATCACTCCTTGGTCTCTCTCTGTCGCCAGGTACCACCCATTTTTGGAGTTTTTTTTTTCCTTGGTTGGTTGGCCATCAAACATGAATGTGATTGTGGTGCAGTGGTTATACGTTATTGCGTGATCCACATCACAACAAAGGTCTTGCCTTTAGCCACAGGGAGCGTGACGCTCACTATCTACGCGGCCTCCTCCCTCCCACTGTTATCTCCCAAGATCTTCAGGTTTCCAGTCCTGTCAGCTTTCACATACTCTTTATACATAGAACTTGAACTTTGGAGTTCTGATCCGTTTACTGCACCCTCGTTAACAGGTTAAAAAAATGATGCACACTCTTCGTCAGTATCAAGTTCCCTTGCAGAGGTATATGGCTATGATGGATCTCCAGGTAACTAACAGACTCGGTCTGGTCTTCTCAACTACTTCTTCATCAAGTGGATTTCATAAATGCTTTTGTATTTCAGGAGACCAACGAGAGGCTGTTTTACAAGCTTCTCATTGATCATGTCGAGGAGTTGCTACCAGTTGTCTATACTCCAACCGTTGGGGAAGCCTGCCAGAAATATGGTAGCATTTTCCTGCGTCCACAGGGGCTTTTCATCAGCTTGAAAGAAAAGTGAGTCTTTTTACACGGAAATCAACTACCACTTTCACTATTCTTGTGCTCATCTTTTAACCGAGAAATACAATTGTCTATAATAGAGGTAAGATTCACGAGGTGCTGAGGAACTGGCCTGAGAAGAACATCCAGGTCATTGTTGTCACTGATGGGGAGCGCATTTTAGGGTTAGGGGATCTTGGATGTCAGGCAAGTTGTTTGATTCTCTTCTGTTATCATCAGAGTGGTGATTCAGGGTCTATCCTCTTACTAATTTGCATATTACATGCCAATGCCATCATTAATGTCTTCAGGGAATGGGAATACCAGTTGGGAAACTTTCTCTGTATACAGCCCTTGGAGGTGTCCGGCCATCTGCCGTAAGTTTAGTTTTATGAAAATTAGCTTTATTGCATTCAACCACATTCGCTCATCTTTTTCTCTATACATTGGTCGCCAGTGTCTGCCCGTAACAATTGATGTTGGGACAAACAACGAAAAGCTATTAAACGATGAGTTCTACATAGGGCTCCGCCAAAGGAGAGCCACAGGAGAGGTAATTGGCACCTCGCACCTTCAGTAAAACAGTTCTGCAAACACTAGGATGAAACTGAACCCTTAATCCTCTTCTTTCTTTAGGAATACTCCGAACTTATGCATGAATTCATGACAGCAGTCAAACAGAACTATGGAGAGAAAGTCGTTATTCAGGTTAGCTTTGACACATAGATCTACTGTTTAGATCTTATGAAGTTTCCTATCTTTATATCTCCTA
The DNA here is from genome assembly GCA_028015245.1 of Cardamine occulta. Taxonomy (NCBI): domain Eukaryota; kingdom Viridiplantae; phylum Streptophyta; class Magnoliopsida; order Brassicales; family Brassicaceae; genus Cardamine; species Cardamine occulta. Next base: position 16,704,506 of record CM051369.1, read on the forward strand.
ACTAGACATTTTTCCTTTGATATATTGCAGTTTGAAGACTTTGCCAACCATAATGCTTTTGACCTGTTAGCTAAGTATGGTACAACACATCTTGTTTTCAACGACGATATTCAGGTATATCCTGATTAAGTTGTAATACTCGAGGTTATTTCAGCTTGGAGTACAAATTTACCAAGTTGGGAAACTGTGATTTCATATATAGGGCACGGCATCAGTTGTGCTTGCGGGACTTATCGCTGCTCTTAGATTTGTTGGCGGATCTCTGTCAAACCACCGATTCCTCTTCCTCGGTGCTGGAGAGGTGAGGGGTTCAGCTATTCTTTCAGTGAAATCCATTCCTTCAATATGTTCATTTATTTCCTGGATGCGGATGGGATATCTGCAGGCTTGTTAGATGGTTTTACATCTCCATTTCTTTGTGATGCAGGCTGGCACTGGAATAGCTGAACTAATTGCCCTTGAGATATCAAAGAAGGTAAGCTATAAGGTTGGGTTCTTTTGCTTTTTGAAGCTACTTGCTTTCTTATATGAAGTATTTGTTGGTGACTGTAGTCCCATATTCCATTGGAAGAGGCTCGGAAGAATATTTGGCTTGTGGATTCGAAGGTAATTTATGAGATATGGATTCATCTTTCTTTTGCACGTACTTAAATCTAAGGACACATTTTAACGAATGCAGGGATTGATTGTCAGTTCCCGTAAAGAATCCATTCAACATTTCAAAAAGCCATGGGCTCATGACCACGAACCGATAAGGGAACTTGTTGATGCAGTCAAGGTGTGTTGGTCATTGTTCTGCTGTAGAAGATATAGTCACTGGGGAAGAGACTTTAAAAAAAATAACAAAAAATCTCAGCTTTAAAACTGAACCCCCTTTTTTTCATGCAGGCAATCAAGCCGACAGTACTGATTGGAACATCGGGAGCAGGTCAAACTTTCACTCAAGATGTGGTGGAAACTATGGCAGAGCTAAATGAGGTATCTTGTTTCCGCATTGACTTGCATGAAAAAGAAAGAAGCCGTTTTGCATATGCATTTGTCTGGGTTCACATGGTCCTGACCATTAAGTTAAAAATTTGGTGCATACAGAAACCCATCATTCTTGCTCTTTCAAACCCAACTTCTCAGTCAGAATGTACGGCAGAAGAGGCCTACAAATGGAGTCAGGTAAAATGAGTTAAGATTGTGATTGCTCATGATCAGAGAGAAGTGGAGGATTGTCGTTGGGTTAAAAGTAAACCTTTTGAGTTTTGATTCACAGGGACGGGCAATCTTTGCAAGTGGAAGCCCATTTGCGCCAGTAGAGTATGAGGGAAAGACGTTTGTGCCTGGACAGGTTGTGATCAAAGCTATAGAATAGGATTTGACAAGTGATTTAAGAGAGTTGATTATGACATTTGTGTTGACAGGCAAACAATGCATACATCTTCCCTGGGTTTGGACTGGGGCTAATAATGTCAGGGACCATCCGTGTTCATGATGACATGCTTCTGGCCGCATCAGAAGCTTTGGCTGAGCAACTGATGGAGGAGCACTATGAAAAGGGGATGATATACCCTCCCTTCAGGAATATCAGAAAAATCTCAGCTCGTATTGCAGCCAAGGTGGCTGCTAAGGCCTATGAACTGGGTAAGTAGTTGTGTTGCCTGATGCAATGTGTTTCAAGTGCACTAATAATGCAATGCGTTTTAAGTGTGAATTACAAGATTACGTTTCACTATATTTATAGGATTGGCCACGAGGTTGCCTCAGCCCAAGGAGCTGGAGCAGTGTGCTGAGAGCAGCATGTACAGCCCTTCCTATCGAAGCTACCGTTGAGGATAAGCTTAATCTCAATCTCATTTCTCATGACTCTCATGGGACATGGACCTTTCTTTCCTCTCATATTTTTTCACTTTCCTCTTTCCATGAGATTTTATTGTTTGTCAGCATCTTAAAATCTGTGTTGTAATCACTGTTTCCCTTGTGTGTCTTTTTGTGTTCTTCTTAAGTCTATAATAACCAATAAAAATTGTTTATCTGGGCATATGTTAGCGTCCCCGTAGAAACATGTGCTGCTGATTACGTATGGTGTGTTTTCTTTTAGGAAAAATATTCATGATCACATTTTTTGTTGATATATATAGTAATCGTTGGCTTTTTTTTTCTTTTCTTATTTTTTGTGATAAAACTCTTGCACATTGAGTACTAAAGATTTAAGAAAGGGATATATACATGTACAAAATAAAAAAAAAACATGCAAGTGAGCAGTAATTGTACATGGAAAACTTGAAAAATGAAGGAAAAAGAAAGTGAAACAAAACAATCGATTTTATTAAAATATACAGTAATTGTCAATTAAAAAGTGAAATGACGATTAGAGGAAGGGGAAGATGTAAGACGATATGAAGAGAGAAAATAAAAAGAAGCAGAGCAAAATATCGCGAAAAATTAAGCTCGATTCTCAGAAGTTCGTTCCGGCGAGAAGAAGTGAATCTCTCCCGCTTATTTTCTCTGTAAGCAGCTTCTCTTATATCACCCAGTTTCTCATTATCTTTTGAATTCTTGCTGTTGCTAACTTCTAGAATCGAGAGGAAACCTAGAATCCTAATGTTGATTTTACTGGACGGCAAAGTTAGTGATTGCTTACTAGGGGTTGTGTGTTTGGCAGGTGAAAGCTTGGGAAGAAGATTAGAGCATCCCCAGTCAGTGGCAGTAAGTAAGTAAGTAAGCAAAGTAGGTCTAATTTGGATTGGGTGAGATGGAATTAAAGTACTAACTGCAAATCTGACAGTGGTACGAGAAAAGGATATCTGCTGGGAATACGCGGAGAAATTAGATGGTAACAAGGTCAAATGCAAGTTTTGCTCTAGAGTTCTTAATGGCGGTATTAGTAGGTTGAAGCATCATCTCTCTCGCCTTCCCAGTAAAGGGGTCAATCCATGTGCCAAGGTAAGGGATGATGTTACTGATAGAGTCCGATCCATTTTATCTGCCAAGGATGATTCCCCTATCACCAACACCAAGCATAATAAGCCTCCACCTTTATCTCCTGATCCTCCTCCTCCAAAACTATTTCCTAGTATCTCTTCTCCCAATCCGCTGGAGATTGCTGAGAGGACTATTTCTCTCTTCTTCTTTGAGAACAAGATTGACTTTGCTGTTGCCCGCTCTCCCTCTTTTCACCAAATGCTCGATGCCATTGCTAAGTCCGGTCCTAGCTTTGTTGCCCCTTCTTCTCTATCTCTCAAGACTCTATGGTTGGACAGCCTCAAATCAGATATTACTTTACAACTCAAAAGTACTGAAAAGGAGTGGCTCACCACGGGCTGTACTATCATCGCTGAGGCATGGACTGACAACAAATCACGGGCATTCATTAACTTCTTCGTCTCATCACCTTCCCGTACCTTGTTTCACAAGTCTGTCGATGCCTCCTCATATTTCAAGAACACTAAATACCTTGCTGATTTGTTTGATTCTATTATTCAAGATATTGGACAAAAGCATATAGTTCAAATCATTATGGACAACAGCATCACCTACACAGGTATCTCAAACCATATCTTGCAAAACTATGCAACCATTTTCGTCTCCCCTTGTGCATCTCAGTGTTTGAACATGATATTAGAAGATTTCTCCAAGGTAGATTGGGTCAACCAATGTATATTGCAAGCTCAGGTGATAGCTAAGTTTGTTTACAATAATAGCTCCGTGCTAGATTTGATGAGAAAGTTAACTGGTGGGCAAGATATAATCAGAACCGGTGTCACAAGGTCTGTCTCTAGTTTTCTATCATTACAGTCAATGATGAAGCAGAAAGCAAAGCTAAAACACATGTTTAATAGCCCTGACTATTCCACAAACACTAATAAACCACAGAGCATGTCATGCGTGGGGATCCTCGAGGATAATGATTTTTGGAGAGCTGTGGAAGAAAGTGTGGCTATTTCCGAGCCTATCCTCAAAGTGTTGAGAGAAGTTTCTGGTGGAAAGCCTGCTGTAGGATCTATATACGAGTTAATGTCGAGGGCCAAGGAGTCAATACAGACATACTACATCATGGATGAGAATAAGCATAAGGTCTTTTCTGACATCGTTGATACAAAGTGGTGTGACCATTTGCATTCACCTCTTCATGCAGCAGCAGCATTCTTGAACCCCAGTATTCAGTATAACCCGGAGATAAAGTTCCTCACTTCTTTGAAAGAAGATTTTTTCAAGGTGTTGGAGAAACTTCTTCCCACTAGCGATCTGCGGCGTGATATTACAAATCAGATATTCACTTTCACTAGGGCAAAAGGAATGTTTGGCTGTAATCTGGCGATGGAGGCGAGGGATTCAGTTTCACCAGGTATGTTTAAATCATGAATACAATTTTTAGTCAAATTCCAAGGGTTGCTATTGGTAACTTGGAATGTTAATACAGGATTTTAAACTAACCTGACTAGTGAACAGAGATATCAAGAAAACTAATACAGAAGCAAATAAGTGCAGATTGATATTGCCTGGCACAATAGTAGACCAAATTGCAAAACATATAGATGTCTTCCCTCAAACAAGCTAGCTTATTGTGTCCATACAAGGCAGAATAGGGTGTGGGTTCTTGAGAATTGGTATAATAGCAGCTAAGCACTAGAAGTTGATGTCTAATGGTGGTTTGTTTAGTAATGCAGGTCTGTGGTGGGAGCAGTTTGGTGACTCAGCACCAGTGTTGCAGCGTGTGGCCATGAGGATACTGGGTCAAGTTTGCAGTGGTTACAACTTGGAACGCCAATGGAGCACATTCCAGCAGATGCACTGGGAAAGGCGAAACAAGATTGACAGGGAAATACTGAACAACTTGGCGTATGTGAATCAGAATCTAAAGTTAGGGAGAATGATAACCCTGGAGACAGACCCAATAGCCCTGGAGGACATTGACATGATGTCGGAGTGGGTGGAAGAGGCAGAGAATCCCAGCCCCGCCCAGTGGCTAGACCGTTTTGGGTCCGCCCTTGATGGAGGCGACTTGAACACCAGGCAGTTTGGTGGTGCTATTTTCAGTGCCAACGACCATAACATCTTCGGCTTGTGAAGTCCAGGTAAGAGGTTTTCATGAGTTGTTCCGGCGTGGATCGAATGTTTAACCACACCTCGGCTCGCTATATTGCACATAAGTAAATGATTCCTGTAGAAAGCAAAATACAGTCTGTAACCTATCATCATATTATTCATATAACGAACGAATTGTCATATTTGGATTCAGATTGTTTGTTTGTATTGAGAAAAGCCCATATGATAGTATATTGGGCCAGTAATGAGGCCCCCAAAAATAAAAGGAAAATCGGTCAATTTAATAAGCCTCGTCTTTGTGTGTTCGTTTAGGTGATTCAGATCACAAGTAACCGAGAATGGCGTCGTACCGGCCGCCGTTTCCTCCTCCTCCCCAGCCGCCGTCTCAGAATCCATTACCTCCTCCGCCTCCTCCGCCTCCTCCGCCGTCATTACCCCCTCCTGTTCCTCCACCGCCGCCTTCGCATCAACCGTACTCTTATCCTCCGCCGCCTCCCCCTTACTATCAGCAGGCGTTACACTATTCTCAATTCAATCAGCTTCAAGCTCCTCCGCATCCTCCAACTTCTCCTCCTCCTCCTCCTCCTCCCCCTTCAGCTCCTCCTCCCCTCGTACCCGATCCTCCTCGCGACAAAGAGGCCTCCAAGCATGTTTCTACAGCTGGAAGGCGGGAGCGTGCTAAACCGGATCCACCGAAGCACCACAGGTCTCATCTTCCCCATACTAAGAATTCCGGTGGTAAAATCGAGACCGACGAAGGGAGGAGGCTTAGGAAGAAGAGGGAGTTAGAGAAACAAAGGCAAGAAGAAAAACTTAGACAACAGATGAAAAATTCTCACAAGTCGCAGATGCCCAAGGGACACACCTCCGTTGTTGGATCTCGCGCCGAGGAGAGGAAGCCTACGCCTCTACTCACCACCGACAGGGTCGAGAATAGGTTAAAGAAACCAACCACCTTCATCTGTAAGCTCAAGTCAGTATTCCGGCTTCTATTTCTTTCAATATTCCATCTTTTAAGTATATATTTATATAAACTGGTCTTTTGCGTTTCTTGCCTTTCTTCAAGGTTCCGGAATGAGCTCCCTGACCCTACTGCACAGCTTAAGCTTATGACAATTAAACGAGATAAAGATCAGTATGTTACCCTATTGAAAGATCATCGGATTTTATTTGTTGAATAGGCAGAAACCGTCGTACATTTCCTTACTTGTTATATCTGATACAGCTATTTGATCTCCCTAGATATACAAAGTATACCATCACATCGCTGGAGAAACTATGGAAACCAAAAATCTTTGTCGAGCCTGATCTTGGGATACCATTGGATCTGCTTGACCTAAGTGTGTACAAGTATGTTCTCTCAAAATTTTTTATATTGAGTCTTAATTGCTAGAGCTCATCTGCTGGGATACTTACTGTTGTAACGCTTTTCAGCCCTCCCAAAGTCAAGCCACCTCTTGCCCCTGAAGATGAAGAACTGTTGCGTGATGATGATGCTGTTACAGCTATTAAGAAAGATGGCATCAGGAGAAAAGAAAGACCAACTGATAAAGGTGTTTCTTGGCTCGTGAAAACACAATACATTTCCTCAATTAATAATGAATCAGCAAGACAGGTATCAATCTGAGCTGTTGGAAATTTCTTTCGTGATTTATAAATATATAGCTTGTATAAACAGTTTCCAATCTCCTATGTTATCCATGTGTAGTCGCTAACTGAGAAACAAGCAAAGGAACTGCGTGAGATGAAAGGAGGCATCAACATCTTGCAAAATCTTAACAATAGGTGTGCTGTTTCTCAAATTTTTATATTTCTAAAGAAAGTGAAAAAGAAGGGCTAATGGTTTCTTGTTCTTTGGTCTTTAGAGAGAGACAAATCAAAGATATTGAAGCATCCTTTGGGGCCTGCAAGTCTCGACCAGTACATGCCACAAATAAAAACTTACAGCCAGTTGAAGTTTTACCACTGTTGCCATATTTTGATAGGTTGGATGCTCCTTATTTTCCCTTTCAGTCAATCTTGAATCTGCAATCCCGAATCAGGCTTATTTTTTTCACAATAGCCCTGCATGTAGACACAACAATAAAGCGCCTGTTACTGCATTTGTAAATTAGCTAGGAAGCTGACACTTTATGGTTTATATCTATGTTGGCATTCTGTGAAGGATCTCCTATGGTGATAGACATGCATGTATAGTTTTCCAATTGCTATAGAATAGTGTAATCAATTGGATGGGAAAGCCAACCTTGTTGAGGTCTTAGGTACATCACTTAAGAGAGATGTTGGTCTATATTTTTTCCCTTTTCTCTGCTCCATGTCCTGTTCAAATGTTTCTTTGCTAGAGTTTTAGTGCATTGCCTTTTGGATGAAAAATCCACGAATAATTTTCACTGCACTTGTAGCATACTATGCTAATCTATTTGACTCTTCCCTCCTTTATTCGACACAGGTACGATGAGCAGTTTGTGGTAGCAAATTTCGATAGTGCTCCTACAGCTGATTCTGAATTATTTGGCAAGTTGGACCCTTCAATTCGTGATGAACATGAGTCTCGGGTGAGTTATGAGTTACTGTTATACGTGAGCATGGTCCAATTATCTCTATTCTCTATAATAGTAATTACTTTGTTCTTGGGAGACAAGATTACTATATAAACTATATCGCATTTTTTGCCTAAATAAGTGTACTCATTCATGGTATATGAGATATGGGACCGAATCTTAAATATGGTTGATTGCCTTATTTTCATATTGATGACGAGCTCTGACCTCATACTCCACAGGCCATTTTGAAAAGCTATGTGGTGGCTGGATCAGACACTGCCAATCCAGAAAAATTTCTGGCTTACATGGTTCCTTCCTTGGATGAGGTAGACATACCTCTCCACGAACTGATCTCTGTTACACAAGTTTTGACAAGGCAAGAAAAGTTCAATTTGATTGACGTGTTACCAATAATTGGTGTGCCAGTTGTCTAAGGATATGCATGATGAAAACGAAGATATCTCTTACACTTGGGTTCGTGAATACCACTGGGATGTATGTACTGTAGCCAATGTGGTTTGAGTAAAATTTTGATTGTTTGGGTTGCAGATCGAAATAAATATTTTATCTGATGTTATAACAGGTAGGTGGCGACAATGCAAACGATCCTGGCACATACCTGGTATCATTTGACGATGGGACTGCTAGCTATCTGGTATTCCCTAACCTATGCCTGCATCGGTTTTTGTTACATATTCCAGTTGTGTATCCTTTTCTGTCTATAACACTTTGGGATGACCCTTGAGAATTTGGCAGCCCCCACCCACGAGGCTGAACTTGAGGAAGAAAAGGGCCAGAGAAGGTAGATCTTCTGATGAGATTGAACACTTTCCAGTACCTTCAAGGGTGACTGTACGGCGAAGATCAACTGTATCAGTGATAGAACACAAAGATTCAGGGGTATAGTAAATCCATACATTTAGCCTTTAAAAGAGTAAACAAGAAGTATGTTGAAAGTTCTACTTCTCTTGCCAATATCTTTGGACTTTGGGGCTTTGGATGTAGGTGTACTCTTCTAGGGTTGGTGCTTCGAGCTCGAAGATGAGAAGGTTAGAGGACGAAGAAGGCCTTGGTAGATCTTGGAAACACCAGCCGGAACAAGATGCCAATCAGTATAGTGATGGTAATGAGGATGATTATTCTGAATGAACGGTTCATGTAGTTCAAACTTCAAACTATACATTCGGTTTTCCAATGGTGTGTGTAAAGTATCCTGCTCCAGCAGAGCCTCATAATTTGGCAAGTCTAAGAAATATTTAGATTTGGGTAGCCGGCCAAGTTGAAAAACGATTTTACATTTTAGGTGCGTTCTTGGTCCATGTCCATGGTTAATGAATTGCCCCAACAAGAAGCTAAGGGAGAATAATTAAAATCGTAAAATGCTTCAAACCCTCGAATAAAAAGCTTATATGCTCAAGGGTACTAGGTTGTACGTTACAGTTTGTGGGAAAATTAAAAAAGTTGGTATGTTACAGTTTGTTGGTTTAATCTGTTTTAGTATGTTCACGACTCATTCTCACAAATCTGTTTTAGTATGTTCGCGACTCATTAGGGATCAGAGTTTTACAATTTTTGCTTTTCGACTATTAACATTTGAGATTTGAAAATGACTAAATAATACCAATACTAGTGTACTGGAATTATTTCATCCGTTTTGTTTGTTGACATGTTTTGATAACTCGTGAAGTTCCCTTCTTTGTTTATGCATTTTAACTACCCTATTTTGGATCACAACTAAATCTTTACATTTGCAACTTTATTGGTATTTCTATCTGACCGTTACAGAAATAAATATATTAGAAACTACAACATGTATATGCAAAAGTAATCATAGAGTATTCGTTTGTAACTGGACATCAGTTGAAAAGAATACACTGAATCAGATGTTAATGGAATAATAGCCGTTCTTCGGGCAAAAATATTTGATTTATTTGCGCGCGCAGTCTACAGAAAATACGGATTTGAAGATGTTTCATGAATCCGAAGATGTTGCAACAAAGAGAGAAACAAAAATATATATTAGTTATTCGTAACTCACGAAAACTCCAAAGATTTCGTTTTTTTTTTATGGATTTCATTCGGTATACTTTTTCTAGAGTTTTTTAATTTCTTTTTTGCCCCTTCCCTTCTTCGTCTCTTCTCTCCTTATATAGAAAATGTTCCAAGTTTTTTTTTTCTAATTCTCTAAAAGGTAGGAATATTTTATTTGTATATTTTCTTAAAGTTTATCCATTATTGTATATTTCTTTATCCAAAATTTTAATTTATCTTTTCTACATATTTTAAAATTTTGAAAATAATTATATGTGAAGTCCGTGATGAAATTATATCCAACAGTAGCTAAAGTATAAGATTAATGATATGAAATGTTGCATAAGAGATTTTTTTTAAATTTAAATAAGTCTCGAACTGCACTTATGTAATGGGATGCTCTTTTTTTCTTTTTCTTTTTGATAAGAATGTAATAGGATGCATTTTACAAGGAGATTTTCTTTTCTAATAATTTTTTTTTCAATTTAACAGGCCATTCCCCCATTTTTACTCTACATTTTGTACATCCAGTTTCAGTCAAAATATATGATGGTTTCGGATGTAGTAGAAAAGGGTCTGATCTAAAACAATTAAGTGTGTGAAAGAATTATTAATACTTTTACATAATGGTTTCGGGATGTAGTAGAAAATGGTCTGAAACAACCTAGTGTGCGAAACGAAAAACAACTAAGTATGTAAAAGAATTGTTGATACTTTTACATACAAATGTATTTAATTTCTTATTTTCAAAGTAATATTTATAACAAAATGAAAAATTTACACTAAAATAGATATTGCGCATGGTTAATTTAATGAATGGTTCGTTTGACATAAAAAAGAAATGGAAGATTTATGGTATATCCCAACGTGTGGTTCTCACTAGTAGTGCATGGTTAGATAGTTGTCGCACAATTGTGTCCTTTAGTTTCATCTGATTGTCCCCAACTAACTATCCCATCTTTTGTTTTGTGGTTGGAGATACCAAGAATATTAGGAACGTACGACTGATCAGATGATATATCTTTTGTATAAAAGTGAACCAAATGCATTGTATTAATTATATAAGCTTAATGTATAGAGCAAGTTGTCATCACTGTCTTTATCTGGCACAATCTCCGATTCCACTATTCCCTCTTCACACGTTTGCACACTCGGTGTGACATCTGTATAACACGCTTAATTAATTGCTTCCAGTACTGTGAGATCATATTCCATTTTGGTGGGTCAATTCTCTTTGTAGATAGTAATTTGTAAGGATGTAAATAAAAAGAATAGTACTCAGTTGTTGAAACCAAACATTAAGAAAAAAAGGATAGTAAGTTGCATCTTAATTGGAATCAACCTAAGGGTTGTGTTAATTAATTTGGTAGACCCTACTTCCAAAGTTAGTTGTTTTCTTTGGCCTGAATAAGAAGAACCAAAATAAGAAAGAGGGCTGATTTTGGAGGTTGCCGACATGGGTAAGAGATTTATCGTGAAAAGGGGACTTTTTACCCAAAATCCTAAGCGGTAATTGAGAGCGACGAGAGAGGAAAGCAGCAAAAATAAATGAAAGGATGAAAAAGGAATCTAGAGGGAGTATTTAATAATTAATACTATAGTAGATATATAGAGAGGGATCGGAGAGGTTTAGGCATTAATTAATTAATTAAAGAGCATGTGGTGAACGTAAATGTTATAATTGCTTGCCTCTGTACACATTCTATATATCTACCTTTCCTAACTAACAATTCCATCAGTAGTACGACGACCAACAAAGAAAATAGAAGAAGGAGAAAAAAAGAAACCGATGAAGCTTTTTTCTTTTTGATAAAGGACTGATCGAATCTAACTAATCCCTTAATTAGTTTCCTTATCTACGTCTTCCTCCATTTACGTACGTATAGGGCTTAAACTACTCTCTCACGTTGGAAGTTACTTGTTGTGAATATGTCCTGGAGTTTGCATGCGTATATATATATGATAGTATTTGAAACGGTATAAATCAAAGCAAATTAAATCCATATATACACATGTGCTTAGGTGGGCCTTAAATATATGGTGTTGATATATAGTAGTAATAAAGAGAGGGTGGAGGAAATGGAAAGGGGTTGGAGGCAAACCCATAAAGAGCATTCATTTCCTTTTAAGGTCGCTGAAATTAATGAGTAACGATCAGTCAATGCCTCTGCTTGACCTTCTAAATCCGACGTCTCTTTCCGTTGCACATATCTGTTGGATTAAGCTTGAAATAGCTTGAGAAAGAAGCTATCCTATCTAATCCTAGGAGACTTAGGATTATGACCATTCCTATGTGTTTTAGGAATATGTTTTCTATTTTAGGAGTTCTAGTAGAAATAGGATTTATGCTTTGTGTTTTACTATATAAGGAGATGGTGGGATGTGCCATAACTTATGAGTCTTAGAAGAGAATTAAGATGTAAGAACTACGTGGGCTTGATCCCTTCTAAAGGGTACGTAGGCAATCTTCTTTAGAAGGTGCAGCCATTGGTGATTCTATAATTGGTATCAGAGCCTCTTCTAATCAAAGAAGAACGATCATGAGAAGGAGAGGTGGAGATACGATCTGATCTCAAGACGGAGACATGATCGTAATTCACGATGGTACTGTTCACGCAATACTGTTCACGCGCGAGTACTGTTCACATGGGTACTGTTCACGGTGGTTGAGGACATAAGCATACTCGAGACATGGGAGATGCTAGCAACCGGGCGAAGGGAGAGCAAACTAAGTTGTTGATCCGAGTCAAGGGAGACGTCGGCAAGAGTATTTCCGAGCCATGGGAGATACTGGAAAAAATACAACAAGGACAAAGAACCTTGTTCTATCGGGGGGTGTTTGGTTTAATCCTAGCTCGGAGGAGAAGCTAGCGGAGAAGGTCTCGGCGAAGCTCTCGGCGATTCAAAGCTACTCGGAGTTCCTAAGGCAACTTCAGGAAAAAAGCTTTGTAAGAGTTCTTCTTGCTTCATTGACGCATTGAGGAGATGGATACTTAAAAGATGGAGATTAGGGAAAAGGTTCAATCTCACCTTGGCCATGTTGAAGAAGAAACTAAACATCTTGTTTTGACCCGTGAGGAACTAGAAGAAAAACGAACTAAGTATTTTGATGCAACAAGTCTTCTTCGAGACTAAGTCTTCACGTGAGAAGTCTCTTAAAAGCAAGAGAAAGACGCCATGTGTAGAAGAAATACTGAAGTCCTTTCATGGTGGTGATAAGTAATGACATAAATTATTTAAAATCTCTAAGAACATGTTCATCGGACATTGCCAAGGAAACTTGGGTTGTCGGTGGAATTCAATATCTTATGTTTCGATTAATCATGAGTTTACATTGGAGAAGCATGTTGTTGGAGGAGGAGAGCAGATCGCATTTGTATCACCATGAATGAATAGATCCAAGCATAAAAGAAGAAAAGGAAGGAGCATAAAGTGGCAGATCAGTTTGTGAAGGTAATCCTCATCGGACCGAGAGAGTTTAGATATAAAGTAAGACATCACTACAAAGATCACGTTGCCAAGATTCCAAAGCCAATCGACGGAGTTCTAATTTGAGTTAAAATCGAGAAGTTATGAGCATTGCTTCTTGGACAAGAACCTGAAAAAATCTGTCAAGGTCAAGTCAAGGACAACCATTATTTGAAAAAAAAAACCCAGAGTTTACGTCATGTCTAATGTTTGGAAAACTCTTAGAGGTGGAGGACGTGTAAGGAAAGTGTGACGAAGACAACATGACTCGACCTTGTGGTGAAGAGATTACAAAGAAGGTATTAAAAGCAGAGTACTCAGACCATGGTGAAGACATACTACTCTCGCGATAAAATAGAACATGGCGTCGACATGAGAGACGCCAAGGAAGTGATGGAAGCTCTAACGGTGGTGATGGTGATAACCAGCAGATGACGTGTTGTTGAGATAGTGTTGAACCGATGGTGATGAATTCACGACGGTGGTGGTGATTTCATCTGGTGGTGTTCTCCGATGGGGGTCGACGTGAAGTTGCAGCACCGGAAGAAGGAAGAAGACGACTTCACGCTGTTGTGAGTGGGTGACGTGTCAATGGGGTTATTGGGCCTCAGCCTTGTTGGGCCACGAAGTTTCTTGTTGGATTAAAGGTTGGTCGAGAGTAATTTCTTGTTGGGCGAGAATTATTAATGGGTTTGGTCGAGAGGATCGATGAAGAACGGGATCACCAGAAGAGAATTAGCTTCGTTGAGAGACACAAGAGTCTGGTTTAATTGTGAACATGCGAGAGATAACCCAAGACACATGAACTCAGAAATTAATCGGGGATGAAGGCGATTCTTGTCGAGGATGACGCACATGTCGAAGGATGTTAACTGGTGGTCGGGATTGCATCGGTGCTTTTCGTTATCGGATAAGAAAGATGAGTTTCACGATGAGGAAGCTCACCAAGTAGGCGATTTCAAGAGAGAATTTTTCGTGAAAAGTCTACGAAGGTTGGTGAGAAAGGTTGAAAGAATATTCTTATGGCTGAAACTGTCAAGAGAAAGAGACGAGAGAAGCTATATAGGATCCTGAGAGAACGATTCGAGACATGAATTGTTTCAAAGCCAAAGGACGAAGAATATAATCGAAGAATGATTATATCGATTCCGAGGTTCATCGACGAATATGCAAGTTGAAAATTCGAGACATTAAATTTTGAAGTTGCCGAGATTGATTCAAAGTGGAAGAAGACAAAAGCTAATCACCATTCATTGGGAAGCTCAGATTCAAATGGTGAGTCTTGAGAACTTTTCGGGTCACCAGAGAACGAAGAACGGCGGGAAGTTCATCGCCGGAATTGCTGAGATTGAGTTTTTTTTTCCTCATCCATCTCACCATCGTCGTCATATCAAGGAAGAGAATAACGACGAGCTGGTTTGTGAAAGTTTTGTGAGTGTCCGGGTCCTACGGGCGGAGGGCGATCGGTTTTGGTTGAAATGTCACCGACGGAGGCGAGGTTCGTGCAACCGGTTTCGTGGTTTAAAGGCTGAAGAAGAAGCTCTTATTCTCACCGTCGAAATGACAGAGTTGTCGTGGGGAAGGAGAAAGACAAGAAAAAATGGACTGGGCTCAAGGGGAGTTTGTGAGATAATGGGCTGTAGTGATTTTCTCTAAAGGCCCAAAATCTGAATGTCTTCCTCCTCCCGGCCAACCCACATTGGATCTGTTTTTGGTCTGTTAAAACAGAGCTTTGTGAAACTTCGGCACATTCGGGAAGGAAGGTGATGGCGAACGAAATCGATCAAGAGATGATGAGATCAAGATAGAGATTTTCGTGAGTATTTCCACTTGTAGAAGGATTGTTGGACTCGGCCGAATGAAGCAAAAGGTGGAGAATATTTGACATGTTTGCTTCATATGAGCATATTTGGTTTAAGTTAGAGACTAAAGCCTAAGGTGGAGTGACGACAAGTGGTGGAGATAATGCTCCTAGTTTTTTCAGAGTAAGTTGAAAAGATGAGTCATGGTGGATTCATTCAGAGCGAAGGCATGAGAACAAGTAGAATTCTCAAGAAGTGAAGTTCTGAGAGAACTACAAGAAGAAGAATGCTTGTGAGAAGCATTAAGAATCTCATGGTGATCACCAAGAATGATAATCACTAACGAGGAGGTTGTTTTTCATGGAGCCAAAAAAAAAAAAAAAAAAAAGTCTCGAGAAGCAATGATATGAGGCTAAGGACGGTGATTAAATGTCCACCGGAGAAAAAGATGGTGGCGGTGGCGGTTAAGTTCAAAATTTTAGGAGATTCGACATGAACTTACGGGAACACAACAATGGGGAAATGTGTTCTGCATCTACGGAGTGTAGTTGAGAGAGACATTTCTTGGACAAAGAGTGTTCCAAGATAGTAAAGAAAAAAACCTTAAAAAAGGAAGTTCAAGTGCGAGAAGAAAGAAGGTTCACGTGGAATAATCATATGATACGAAAGCCGAGTTTATGGAAACAATACTTGCAGTGAGTCGAGGTTCGAGGTGTGAAACATTGTTAAGAGACACGAGAGAAAAAAAAAAAGAATCTATGTTGGGTTATGACATAGGATCTATGTTGAGTTATGACATAGATTAAGAGAATCTCGGTGAACCGTTGTCGGGGCATGACATAGGTTAAGAGATTGTGTGAGCTTTAGTTTTTGAGTAAGTTTTCTAAAGCAATAAAAGAGTGAGTCTTTTATAATCTCGTGTTCTTAAACAACGTTGTTTCATGGTGAATAAGCATGGTACCACTTCAAGAGGGAGTGTGTCAAGAATAGTCTATAAGAAATCAAGCATATACTGGGAATAAGCAAAAAGACAAAGGCACTTGAAGGATCGAGTTCAAAGAGATGAGAGATCTCATGGGAGTTCAAGATGTGAGTAAAGATGTTTTCAAGCTTAAGGGAAGAATGTTGGATTAAGCTTGAAATAGCTTGAGAAAGAAGCTATCCTATCTAATCCTAGGAGACTTAGGATTATGACCATTCCTATGTGTTTTAGGAATATGTTTTCTATTTTAGGAGTTCTAGTAGAAATAGGATTTATGCTTTGTGTTTTACTATATAAGGAGATGGTGGGATGTGCCATAACTTATGAGTCTTAGAAGAGAATTAAGATGTAAGAACTACGTGGGCTTGATCCCTTCTAAAGGGTACGTAGGCAATCTTCTTTAGAAGGTGCAGCCATTGGTGATTCTATAATATCTCCCTGCTCACGTCATCTTTATCCAATTTTTTACTTTCTAACTTATTCAACAACTCTTCCTGCCTTTACCCTTAACTAGTCTTATTGTTTAATACTGCTACTCTTCTCCTAGTATCAGATTGGATTTGGATTCCAGGAATATAACTAGTGTTAATATATATATTGGAGCACAAGGCATTTAAGGTTTCCATATAGTTGTACGTACTAGTCATCTTGTTCTTACCAATGCTGACGCTATTACTTGTTTTACAACCAAGTTTGAGCTATACAGATACTAATTGTTCGAAAGAAGAGACCACGATAATATACTAATTATACCATAACAAGAGTAATAAATAAATACTACAAGTCATATTGAGAGTAATGATGATAATTAAGGAGGGAAGAAGAAAGCAGAAAATGCGGTTGGAGAATTAGGTGCTCAAAAGTTAGTTGAGTCCATCCCAGTATCTAACGGTCAACTCTCTCTCTGTCCCTTATTTTTATAAAAATCTAACATACATGTCTTTCTCTCTCAACACACCATTCAATTAAAGAAGAGACAGAGAAGTTCGTCTTTTGTTTTTATACCCTTAAATCATGCAAATGCAACCCCTTTTATTATTCTCATTCCTTTCCCCTGTCTACAGTAATCTATTGGAACGCAATTATGTAGTTAAACGGATAAAATTCATGATTAATGTCAAAACTATATGTTCAACCAAAATTTATATATAAACAAAGGGAGAATTTCACAGATTGAAGTTGAATTTGCTCATAAAAATTAATATCAAATATTTATAAGAAAATGAAGTCGAACGATGGCTGCATATTGCTGTAGCTGGCCATGTTTTAAACGAATAAAGTGTCGGATTGAAGTAGTCGTCGATAAAACTGTAAAAGTACTAAATGGGTATTAAAAACTAATTATACAGGTAAAAGAAGCACCTAAAAGTCAAGCAATAGAGAAGGAGAGAAAATATCTGAAAATAAAACGACTGGTTAGATATAAATGGAATTGAAGGGGGGCTAGCGAGCTTAGCATATATATTTTAAGAGAGTACATTTTGGTATACATACAATAAACAGATAGAGAGATATACTATCATATATATATATATATATATATAAATACAAGGAAGAAGGAGGAGAAGGGAGCTAGCGTATGTCAATGGCCGTCGAGATGTCATCGAAACAACCCACCAAAGACTTCTTCTCCTCTCCAGCCCTCTCCCTCTCTCTCGTATACTCTCTTTGCTATATCTATACTCTCATAAAAGATATATTTTCATTATATCTATCTATTTTAATGGAGAGTACACATATATACAGGCTGGCATATTCCGGAATGCATCCTCCGGCAGCACCAACCCTGAGGAGGATTTCTTGGGCAAAAGGATAGTTGACGATGAGGATCGTACGGTGGAGATGAGCAGCGAGAACTCGGGACCCACAAGATCCAGATCAGAGGAGGATGTGGAGGGTGAGGATCAAGAGGAGGAGGGGGAGGAGGATGGTTCTGGAAACAAGGGCAATAAGAGGAAGAGGAAGAAGTATCATCGCCACACCACCGATCAGATCAGACACATGGAAGCGTACGTACTTCCTTATATCTACTTATTCATTTCACTCAACTTTATTAATAAAATTAGGGTTTCAAATTAACCATTAACATCCATTCATATATAACTGCTTTTTGCTTCTGTGCGTGCAAGTATGTTGATATCATCTTACCCTCTCTTGCCACATATATATGCTTATTTCATGTATCACCTCATCTCCATCCATATATTTAACCATGCCCTATATATATATAGGAGAGACGAGAGGGTGTCTTGCGTTGGAGAGCATTGAAATTCCCTTTTTAAAAAAAAAAACATAATGTACTCAGTGTCATATATATATTGCCGATGATGATCCAGCTAGCATTAATTTACATGATTTACCTACGCTTGCTCATTATTATTATTCTCCTTTTTCTCCAGACATGCTTTTAAGTAGTTGGACAAGTTATTATAGCATAGGTTCAGACGAAAAAGTGTGAATTTGTTTCATTCGATCGAGTGGTATATATATGGCTAGTTAGGGTTCATATGCTTGCATTTGTAAGAGTTTCATGTTTTATTAAACAACAAACAAAGGCAATGGTTATACATATGTATCTGAATTAGTAGTGATGAAGAATGACTGAATAACAAGTTGAGGTTGCAGGCTATTTAAAGAGACACCACATCCGGACGAGAAGCAAAGACAGCAGTTGAGCAAGCAATTAGGACTGGCTCCTCGCCAGGTCAAGTTCTGGTTCCAAAACCGCCGCACCCAGATCAAGGTACGTGCATCATCTAGCACTAGCTAGCTGTGATGTTGATTTAAAATAACAAAAATAAAACATGAACAGGCTATTCAAGAACGCCACGAGAACTCTCTGCTGAAAGCGGAACTAGAGAAGCTGCGAGAGGAAAACAAAGCGATGAGAGAATCGTTTTCCAAGGCTAATTCCTCCTGCCCCAACTGCGGAGAAGGCTCTGACGATCTCCACCTCGAAAACTCCAAACTGAAAGCTGAGCTCGACAAGCTCCGTGCGGCTCTCGGACGGGCTCCCTATCCCCTACAGGCCTCGTGCTCCGACGATCAAGAACACCGTCTCGGCTCTCTCGATTTCTACACGGGCGTCTTTGCTCTCGAGAAGTCCCGCATCGCCGAGATTGCTAACCGAGCCACCCTTGAACTGCAGAAGATGGCCACCTCCGGTGAGCCTCTGTGGCTCCGCAGCGTTGAGACTGGCCGTGAGATTCTCAACTACGATGAGTATATCAAGGAATTTCCTCAAGCTCAAGCCTCTTCTTTTCCTGGAAGAAAATCCATCGAAGCATCCAGAGATGTGGGGATTGTGTTTATAGACGCACATAAACTTGCCCAGAGTTTCATGGACGTGGTACATAAATTTTCATTTTATAATATTTACTTTAACTTATAAACTGATATGTATGTGTGTTGACCAATGAAAATAAAAACTGCGCAGGGGCAATGGAAAGAGATGTTTGCGTGCTTGATCTCAAAGGCTGCGACGGTTGATGTAATCCGGCAGGGTGAAGGGCCTTCAAGGATCGACGGTGCCATTCAGTTGGTGAGTGCTCTTGTATTCTCACCTTTATTATAGTGACGAGTGAGCTAATGCATGGGCATGGATGTATATATATGATTAATTGGCAGATGTTTGGGGAGATGCAGCTGCTCACTCCGGTCGTCCCCACAAGAGAAGTGTACTTCGTGAGAAGCTGCCGGCAACTGAGCCCTGATAAATGGGCAATCGTGGACGTCTCCGTCTCCGGGGAGGATAACGACACGGAGAAAGAGGCTTCTCTGCTTAAATGTCGGAAACGCCCCTCAGGGTGCATCATTGAGGACACCTCCAACGGCCACTCCAAAGTCACCTGGGTGGAGCACCTCGACGTGTCTACCTCCACGGTTCAACCTCTCTTTCGCTCCTTTGTCAACACCGGTTTGGCCTTTGGGGCTCGACACTGGGTCGCCACCCTCCAGCTCCACTGCGAACGCCTAGTCTTCTTTATGGCTACCAACGTCCCAACCAAGGACTCTCTCGGTCCGTCTCTATGCATTAGCTCCGTTTACAAAAATATATTTTGAGGCCTTGTAAACCCCAATCCTACTCTGTGGATGAACAGGAGTTACAACGCTGGCGGGGAGAAAGAGCGTGCTCAAGATGGCGCAGAGGATGACACAAAGCTTCTACCGCGCCATTGCTGCATCAAGCTACCATCAATGGACAAAAATCACCACTAAAACTGGACAAGACATGAGGGTTTGTTCCAGAAAGAACCTCCATGATCCTGGTGAGCCAACCGGAGTCATCGTCTGTGCTTCTTCCTCCCTCTGGTTACCTGTTTCTCCCACTCCTCTCTTCGATTTCTTTAGAGATGAAGCTCGTCGCCATGAGGTATTTTCTCAAACCCCACACATACATTTATGCAAACAATAAAACCGGTTTCCACTCACATATATATGTATATGTCATCAGTGGGATGTTTTATCAAACGGAGCGCATGTTCAGTCCATTGCAAGTTTATCCAAGGGACAAGACAGAGGCAACTCAGTGTCTATCCAGGTATGTTTATTTAGTGTGTTTTCATTCTCTCAAATTCTCTGGGCCTCCATAACCTGGATTTCTATTTCCAGACAGTGAAATCGAGAGAAAAGAGCATATGGGTGTTGCAAGACAGCTGCACTAACTCGTATGAGTCGGTGGTCGTATACGCTCCCGTAGATATAAACACGACTCAGCTGGTGATCGCGGGACATGATCCAAGTAACATCCAAATCCTCCCCTCTGGATTCTCGATCATACCCGATGGAGTCGAATCACGGCCACTGGTAATCACGTCTACACAAGACGACAGAAACACTCAAGGAGGGTCTCTCCTTACCCTCGCCCTCCAAACCCTCATCAACCCTTCTCCTGCAGCAAAGCTAAATATGGAGTCTGTGGAATCCGTCACTAACCTCGTCTCCGTCACGCTACACAACATTAAGAGAAGCCTGCAAATCGAAGATTGTTGATGACAACTCACAGCAGGTGCCACTCTTATATTCTATTCTGAAGACGACGTTACCTATACAAGTAAGTATATGATAATGTATAGCAGTGCATTAATTTTTGTACAAAAACGACCAACTCTGTAGCCTCCTGCAATCATATTTAATATCCAACACTTTTTGGTCCATTAAGAGCATCATGCTTGTCTCAGGTTCAATTGGCATATGAACCATAATATGACAAGCAAGAAACAATAGTCGGATCACTGAGGCCATAAGTTCAGAGTCAATGAAAAGCATTTCACGATTTGTATCGGCACTAGAAAAAGAACAGATACAGAGTAGTTGAAATCGAAAACATTATCAACAAAAACATCAATCATTGACATTCTACTACCACTAAATGTAATAAAAGAATCACCAAACAATTTGTACTCGGAAACAATCAGATTGAAACCACATTCATGGAATAAGCAAAGCATTGCATAAATTACACTGGTTCGGGATACACAACAAACAGAAGCAGAGCATCGGAAAGGGAAAAACTAGAGCTTTACCAAAATACAAACAAAGAAACAGAGGATTTTCTAAGCCGGCAGCTGAGATTCCAAGGGAATGCCAAGGTCGTTCCCAGCTTCTCCCCCGCCTTCGGCTTTCCTGGCGCCCCTTGCGACTACAGGAAGCGCCACAAATGATTTAGTCTTACTGATGGGTCTGCTCTTTTCCAGCCTCACCACGTCGCCCACCTTGAACTGATTATCCGGGTCATGAGCCTGGTACTTCTTCTTCTTCCTGACGCGTCTCTTGTACTTGGGGTGCGGAGCCAGCCTCACCACCTCCACCGCCACAGTCTTGTCGTTGGTTGCGCACACCACGCGCCCCTGCATCGTTTTCATCGCTCTGATGACCGGAACTAAAGCGGGCTTCTTTGGGTTCGGGAAGAAATTGGGCTTAGAGAGAGAAGGGAGTGGAGTGGAGCCATGGGCGAATGGAGACGAAAGCTTGAGAGCTAGCAGAGATGAGGTTAGGGACGTCATCGTTATCCCCCTCGATTTCGATTTGGAAGAGGATGAAGATAAGGCGATATGTATATGGTTGGTAAATGGATTTACAATCAAATGGGCCTAAATTTAAGCCCACTTTGTTTTTCTTTTTAATAAAAGGAATTACAAGGCCCTCTTATCTTTAAAGTTTTGTTGATGAATCCCTAATTAATTCTCACTTGGCTCATATGCCCTAAAATTTGTCTACGATCCAGTTCAATGCCGCGCCGTTGGACTCTTGACGCCGCCCAGGGTTTCAAGGTATGAGGTCTTCTTGGTGGTGACGACGCTTAGCTTCTCCTTCACCAACTGATCGTCCGGCATATGCTTCTTCGACTCCAAGTTGCCGTTCCCCTGATCGAAGTCCCATCCCATGAAATCCGACAGCGTCATGCTACCCACTAGCGTCTCGGTGTTGACGAGTTCCTCTGGTTCCCTCTTGGTCTCCGCTCGATCTGCCTCTAAAACGTCATCGATTCTCGAAAGTACTGTGTACGCCAAGCTCTCCAGTATCCTCGAGTAGCTCTCGAGCACCGCTTGACCAATGTCCTGTGATCGGAGAGACAGATGTGTGTTTGCTGGCTACTGTTATTGGAGGAGGAAAAATACGCAAGGGATGGGATCGTTACCATGTTGAACTGGATTTTGCTGATGTCGAGGGCTGACTGAGAAATGCCAGGGTATCTATGCTTGAGAATGAGCAAAATGGTCTCAGCTCGCTCTTCGAACACCTCTCGCTTCTCGAGGCTGACTCCGGACGCCCATGGTGCTGATGATTTGCTGTCCTTATAAACCATTTTGCGTTTCCATATGACTATTGATGCCTCGATTCTGTTTTTGAGGTCCACGATCTTGTGCTCCAACGACATGTCCATGCTGTTCAGGAACTGGTCCGGGTCGAAGAAGTCCACGGTTATATTCTTGTACATCTGATCCCCGAGACTTGCCCTCCCGTTCTGTATATATTTACAAACTAAACAAAGTGAGTATTATTCATTAACTCAAAAATCAATAACAATTGTTGGTGTTGTTTTTTTTTAACCTTTGGGAGAGAGTCGATGTAGCTCTCAGGGATCTCCATCTCGAACAAAACCTGTGCGTTTATGGCCATGGCTGCCTTGAGAACCTGGTTTACACAATCTTTCTGGTACTGCAAGAACCTTCTAGAACCTTCTGATAGACCATCAGGCGGAACTTTCACCGTCGGAATCCACCATTTGTCGTCGTTTCTCTTATTGTCTGAGTCAGGGGAGTCTTTTGAAACATAGCTGAACTCGCTTTGGTCCTTGAAATTTTCTAGACAATCCTAAGCATAAAAGAAGGGCAGTAGAGAATGATTAAGGTTGCTAAACTGAATTAAAAGTAGTGACATAAAACAGATGTCTTACGATGAGCATGGCGTCCAGTTTCTTTAATGCAGGGATATTCATGTGGAGGTCAGTACGTTGGCGTGTGGTCATTATCTGTTCATTCAAACCAAATAAAATCACCGGATGTTGTTACCAACAGAAATTCAGCAGAGAGACGGGTAATAGTAACCACCTCCATATTGCTTCCATCTTTATTTTTTTGCTAAGATGGAGCAAACTCAACGACGTAGTCGGTCACGGAGAGAAGCCAATCAATCTCTTTTCTCCATCTTGCTCTTCTCTCTGCAGGCATTGGCTCCAAACGCCGTTGCTCTCCGAACACGGAAGCTAACCAACCAACATAACATAAGATTGTTGGCTAATAACCAAAAAAAAAAGGGGGAATAAAATCCCACCTGCGAGGTTTGTGATTGCGTTTGAGAGGGCGAGAGCAGAGGAGACTCCTTTGCCTCCACTGGAATTGTCCTCTCCCAGCAATAGCTTGGAGAAGCGCTCTTTCATCTG
This sequence comes from Cardamine occulta, assembly GCA_028015245.1. Lineage (NCBI taxonomy): Eukaryota > Viridiplantae > Streptophyta > Magnoliopsida > Brassicales > Brassicaceae > Cardamine > Cardamine occulta. Next base: position 16,728,251 of record CM051369.1, read on the forward strand.
CTCCATGTCTGAAGTCATCGCAAGCCATCTTAACTAAAGAAGACAGGAGACGTCAAAGGTCAAAGGGAAAGAGAAGAGAAGAGAGACATGCCTGCCAGAAGCTGCTTTTCTCTGGCCTGGGCGGCTGCGAGGGCTGCTTCATCCGCAGCTGATCTTGGAAATGGCGGGCTCTTATTAGGATGGATTATGGTCAACGGTTCAACCTCATGAGATCCGGTGGCAGCCTCATCTAAACCAGTCTCGCTGAGGCTCTTGGCGTGTTTCCCTGTATTGTTAGTTTCGTTGTTCCTCCATTTGAAATTGAAGAGCCTGCTCCTATAGGTTTCCTGCTCTTGTTCTGATGCACGAACCATTCCTGGTGTCCTGGTTGCACGAGATAACTAGAGAAGAGAGAGGGTCAAATTGGCCTCTCTTGAGATGGGACAATCAAAAGGAATAAAGGGGATATGCTAATTGTTACAGTGATTTGGCTGAGAAATTTGTGGAGCTTTCTTCTTTCTTTGTTTCCTTTTTGGAGCAAGGGACGTGGGGCGCATGTTTTAGACCACACCTGTTATTTATAACTAATCATTATTTAGGAGGATTTGATTTATAATCAGAGATAGACAACGATTTGGAAATAAATGATATATAATGTTTGTGAATTGTGATTACCATTTCACTGGATTCCCTGAACATGCAATGTCAACGAGAATCTGTTTCGTTTCCATTCACATACAGTGTCTAGTTCATTGAATACAAAAATTTCAAACGTGCAATGTTGTTGACCATAATAATTTGAAATATTTTGGCCCCTAATTACTCATCGAAAAGAAAAATTGAAAAGGATATATTAAGGGCCCATATATGGCCCATCTTTTATCTTTCGTTCCTAGCTATATACGGACCACTCACTCGCTCTCCTCTGCTGCTAATGGTTGGAAAAAAGTATGGAATCAGTCGGAGTCCTTATGATGTGCCCCATGTCCTCATACCTCGAGAACGAGCTTCAGAAGCGCTTCAACCTTGTTCGTTTCTGGAATTCTCCGGAGAAGTCAGTCTTTCTAGAAAATCATCGGAACTCGATCCGCGCCGTCGTTGGAAACGCTTCTGCCGGCGCGGATGCTCAACTCATCGATGATCTGCCCAAGCTTGAGATTGTATCGAGCTTCAGCGTGGGGCTCGACAAGATCGATTTGGGGAAATGTAAGGAAAAAGGGATCCGCGTCACCAACACACCCGACGTTCTCACGGAAGACGTCGCAGATCTGGCGATTGGGCTTATCCTGGCTCTCCTCCGACGCTTGTGTGAGTGCGATCGCTATGTGAGGAGCGGAAAATGGAAGCAAGGTGACTTCCAACTCACTACTAAGGTATTGGAAATGAATTTTGATGCACAGATTGAAAATGATGATCGTAACGTTCTCTTTCTAATTCAGATTTGTTTAGTGATTGGCATAGTAGACAGACACAGTAGCAATGAAAAGAGTTCCGCTTTATCTTTGATCTTCTATCTCTGCTTCTTCCTTGTTATTTCAGTTTAGTGGAAAATCCGTGGGCATCATTGGTCTAGGTAGAATTGGAACTGCTATTGCAAAGAGGGCTGAAGCCTTTAGCTGCCCAATCAATTACTACTCAAGGACAGTGAAGACTGATGTAGCCTACTCGTATTATCCAACGGTGGTTGACCTTGCTAAAAACTCAGACATCATTGTCGTGGCATGCCCATTAACCGACAAGACCAAACACATTGTCAACCGCCAGGTGATGGATGCATTAGGAGCCAAGGGTGTGCTGATAAACATAGGGCGTGGACCACATGTTGACGAGCAAGAGCTTGTAAAAGCTCTTACAGAAGGCCGGTTAGGTGGGGCTGCACTGGACGTATTTGAGCAGGAGCCACACGTGCCCGAGGAGCTCTTTGCTCTTGAAAATGTGGTTCTGCTCCCTCACGTTGGAAGTGGCACTGTGGAGACACGAAATGCCATGGCCGATCTTGTGGTGGGTAACTTGGAAGCGCATTTTACTGGGAAACCACTTCTGACTCCGGTGGTCTGAGAGTGATGATACACTTGGGATTTGGTCATTTGAAGGGTGTTCATATTGATAAACTAATGGAAAGGGTAATTTCTCTCTTCCAAATAATGATGGTACATAAGGAGTGGATTTGAACACTAGAGGAATCCTCTCTGTTTTACTCTCCTTTCTTTACCCAAAGAATTGGAGTAGCATACTAGTGGCGCATATGAAAATATATGTTAACCATCCATCCCAAAAACGTTAACCTAACGTAACAAGCTACTCATAGACTATATAACTGTTGTCAAGTGAAGCAGCTCAATATAAAAAAAAACCAAACTTCAATTACGGCTCCCTCGAGCCATCTTGGGCGGTTGCATGTTTTCAAAATACTCGTCCTTGCCTTTTTCCTATTTGTCATCTTCTTTCCTGAGGCACATTAACGAAGAAACTTGGAGTTAGGTTTGTAAACAACCAATCAAGTACCAGAAACGGTATGTGACTAAATGGGTGCTAGTATATGCCAAGTCCCAAGTAGATACCCCGCAATGAAAACTAAAAAGACAAGTTTTGGTTTGATGCCATACCCTCCTCTCTCAGGCTCAGTTGATGATAGTCTTTTCCACACCTCTCTCTCCATCTCCCCTGAAAGCATTAGTTCACTACTCATTTCCAACGTTTCTATTGTTAATTTCATTTTTTTGCATGACTAACACAAGGAAATTACCACCTTACCATTGACTGCTTCCAAGGCTACTGAGAATTTTTTGCTCACAACTAAACCTCCAACAAACTCCACAGCCGCACGGGACTTCATTGCTGTTTCTGAATCTACGAAACAAACATAACCCGAATCCAATCCACCAGAGTATTCTAAGTGCTGCAAAAAGCAAAGAAAAGATGATAGTTGAACAATCATATTTTTTTAGGGGGTAGGTGGTTGAACAACGTTTGCAACTCACTTTAACGCTGCCAAATCTTTGAAAAACATCCTTGAGAACCTCAGAGCCGACAGAATCATTGTTATTCCACACAAGTTGATCAGCATTGTCAACTCTCTCCTTGCACAAGCTAGCATATGATTTATCCTTGTTGCTATCCTTTCCTTCCAATCTCCGAGCAATGCCTGCTTCCTTATCTTCATTCTGTCTGATTTTATTTTCGAGATTCTTGGATTTATCTGCAAGGAGAAAGGTTGCTTAGAGAGGAAATAATATTTTATAGAGATCAACAGTCCTGAGAAACGAGAAAGTACCTTTGTTTGTTACATTTTCTACACTGGCTATCCTTTTCAATGTAAATTTGACAAGCTGACCTCTGCGGAACCTTGTAGCAAAATATACGAGCAGAAACATATAAGCCAACTTGCTTTTCAATCAAGAAGCGTTTAGATCAGACAAGTCAAACAACAAACTGACTCGTTCTGGGAGGTATCTCTATGACTTGACACTGATTTTCCAAGTTTCTTGATCATATTATCTCTTTGACAGTCAAAATCACTCCTGTATATCAAACAGATATAGTCAGGTCATCATGCCTAATCTGCTATTTATAATTAAAAAAAAAAAAAGCTTACTTTGGTATTAATAGTAAGTCAGCCCCTGCATAGACCAAGCTCTGCCTCAAAATATCTTCAGTGTCTTGTTCAGAGGAGAATTCAACCAAAGCAGTGCCAAAAAAGTGTCGCTTATCTCCGATGTGGTGAGGTAACCTCACACTGTTCACCTGAGCATATTGGGAGAAGAAAGATGCGACATCCTCCATCTTTATGCTGTACTCAAACGGTGAAACCGCAACGGTTCTTCTGTGGACTTGTTCAAGTACCTCTTCCGGCTTGGAGAGTTTCGTTCCTCTACCGATCCTTTGTCCATTGTCGGAAACTTTAAGAAAATCAGATGAGCGCAAAAGATGAGCAACTCCCTCCACAGTGCTCTTAGGGATGTCTTCTCGTTTGATGTTGTTACCGAGGCCAAGGAGGTTCCTCATACGAGAGAATGAACAAACAAGAGGCAGACTAACCACTAGTTTCGGCAATCAAGGAAAAAACCAGCCAAAATTCAAATTTATCATGTCTGCAAAACAACTAGTACAATATAGGATACGCCCATCTTTGCTCTTCGTGACTTCCCTGCTCAGGAATCCGTCTCTTGGTAGATTACTGTCACTGAAGTAGAACTCCACCTTCATCCATTTAAACAACTGATAAAAATTGGGGATAAATTACAGATGATAATCAAGGAACAGAAGGAAATTGCAGACCTGTGTAAGCAACTTCTTGGCGGTTTCTTCGTCGAAGGAGGCCATAGCAATTAGCAGCAGCGACTCAAGAGCGATGAGCGAAGAGAGCAAGATTATTCAAAGGGTTGCATCTGATCATTGGGCTTATTTTCTGATACATTCATAGGCCCATATATTTATTGGATCTGATACATTGTCATGCCCATATATTCATTGGGCGTTTCTTTGATACATTTATAGGCCCATATGTTATGCCTATATATTCATTGGGCATTTTTTTTATACACCATCTTCGTCACCAATCCCTTTGGTCCTCTTTTCTTCTCAATGAAATGGTAAATTGTATATTGAGGCGAGACACTCGCAAACCACATAATTGCTTCATCTTACAGTAATATAGTATCATTCTTTTTCTTTGTATTTTACTTGTGGAAAAGACCAAAGCATAACTGATGAGAAATGCCTCAAAAAAAAAGAAAAAAGTAGCATTTGATTGCAAAATTGTGGGATTTTACAGTTTGATACATGTACAATCCATAAAATCATCAAGAACTTACAGTTTGATATATGTACAAGCATTATTCATCAAAAGAAATAAAACACAATGAAACTTCTTGAGCTCACTTCTCGTTTCTCATAAAACCTTCATGTAAGATTACATCACCACACTTCTCTCTACTTCCTTGTATATCTGCTTCCTGAATCATCCCGAGCTTTTTTTGATAATTTCTTTGCGATACCAAATTCCACTAAGAATAAGTAAATTTAGAACCAAAAAAAAACTACCGTTGTATCTATGCTATTGGGCTTTTCAATTTTGTGGACCTCTAATTATTTGAAACTTAATTTCGTTGTAGCCCAGTGGACAATATTATGTCAGCCCAAAAGTGACGTACGTGGTTGTCCAAATGCAAAATACAAGTCTTTTACCCACTCGCATAGTGAGCGCGTGGAAACAACTTCCCAGAAATCCCTAGTCTATATAATCCAGCGGAAATTGCTGTTTTTCGTAAATTTGAAAAACTGGGCGCGTGGAAGTCATTTTTAGTTTGAGGAAAAAGCAACCGGCTTGGACCAATTATATACAGTTAAGCCTTTCGGGAATAATTTTAGGAAGCCCATTTACGGTTTTTTCTGACGGAAGCCCATGTCCGTTTTAATGATTATAACCCTAATAAAATAAAGAGCCCATGTACCATATAGATAATCATAAAAAATAACCAGAAAAGAAAGAAAAAATTGTGAAATATTAAAAAATGGGCTTTAGGCTTAAAAATAAAGTCATAAACTAACAAAAAGCCCATACGAGAAGATATTCCGTCTGGTAAATCTCCATTTAAAAACAAATACCCGCTAATACAATTATACAAGCAGATAATCCGTTTGGTTAATATCAATTGGAAAACAATACCCACGCTGAAAACACGAGAGTTATCGACACGAGCCCTTCTGAAATCTGCTGTTTTTATAAAATTTCAAAAATTAAGCGCGTCAGGCTTTTGACTATGGGACGTCTATTACTGACATAGGCTAAATAACAAGATGGGCCTCGAATATTTTTAAAGCTGACTCTATTGGAGCGTTAACACGACCATATAATAAATTAAAGGTCGTCATATTTGGGCTCTAAGCATATAATAACAAATTAAACGCATAAACTGTTGGGCTAATACATGCATTATATTGGGCCAAACTTTTTCCTCAAATACTCTTTATTACGCCATATTTTCAGGCCTGCATTATATAACCAATAATGTGCAATATATTGTCAAGTAATATCCATTCCATTGAATTTTCTAAATCTCAATTTTAAATCCATATATAGAAAAATATCAACTTTGATTACAATTCGTGGCGATATTCTTCTTTGTCTCACAGAAGAAAAATCAAAGGAAGGAAAGGGAAACAAGAGCACAAATGTCGAAAGAGGGAATACAAAACAACCATTAAGCACAGAGGAGAGGCCAAGAGAACAGACATGTTGACAGGCCCATATAGTAATTTGGATTAACTTATGCCCATCAATGAATTGGGCTAATACAAACGGACCGAAATGTGGGCTTACTCGTTTCCTGAACTGGGCTATTTAATGTCCCTCAAATGGACTACTTAGCCCTGCGCTTAAACAGACTCATATAGTTATTGGATCTAATAAATTGATAGGCCTTTGGCTTAACTGCTGATACATTGATATGCACATATACGGGCTTATTGTCTGATACGTTAGTAAGCCCATATACTTATTGGATCTGATATAGTGATTAGCCCATCTACTAATTCGGCTTAACTTCTGATACACAGATATGCCCATCTATTAATTGGGCTAATACAAACGGACCGTAACGTGGGCTTACTTGTTTCCTGAACTGGGCTACTCAAATGGAGTATTGTTAGCCCTGCGCCCAAACAGCCTCATCTTCTTCGAAATCGGCGGCAAAATGCTGCTCCCACCATATTGTTCATCAAACAAACCCTCCAAATTGAAGAATGGAACGGAGTTTCCCTTCTGTGTCATGCTCAACGGCGGAAAAACCTGAGTTCTCGGCGTTTCCTTACAAGCCATACTCGATCCAAACTGATTTCATGAATGCGCTCTATCAGTTTCTGGACAAGGGAGGCGTTTCCATGCTCGAAAGCCCCACTGGTACGCATATTTTTGATTTCATGTTCCATCTGAACAGTTTACACATTGGGTCGGTAATACTATTAGTATAAGTACACTCACTTAGGGTTTGATGTCAGGGACGGGGAAATCTCTAAGCATAATCTGCAGTGCTCTCCAGTGGCTGATTGACCGTAAGGAGAAGTCAAATTCAGGTTTTACAGAAGAATCCCTCAAGGTTTATGACGAGCCAGATTGGATGAGAAATTTTACTGTCAACGAAAGCTCTAAAGCCAATGATGACAAGACCATCAAAAACTCCAAATCCCCATTTCGGCTCAGGAAACATGTCAAGGAAAGAGTTCCCCAAGTTGAAGGGGAGGCTGAGTTAACCGATCAAGAGTTTTTGTTGGACGATTACGAAAGCCAAGAGGAATCATCTCCGGTCGGAGGTAATTCAAAGAGAAAACTCACAGGAGGTTTTGAGAGTTCATCAGAGGATGAGGAAGATGAGAATGAAGCCTCCGACGATGAACAAGGACTCAAGGTTTTCTTTTGCAGCCGAACACATTCACAGCTTTCCCAATTTGTCAAGGAGTTGAGGAAGACTGTGTTTGCCAAACAACTCAAAGTTGTATGTCTAGGCTCGCGAAAGAACTTGTGCATTAATGAAGGTTCCCACCATTTCTCCTTCCTCTTTTTCATTGTTTGCCTCATACTTGCTTACACTTACTTAGGTTATGTACAGATGTTCTAAAGCTTGGGAATGTGGCCCGAATCAACGAGAGGTGCTTGGAGTTGCAAAAGAAGAAGAAAACTCAAGTCTCTAAAAAGAAGGTACACATTATCTACTTGTTTCTTTGATGATTTTTTAGTAAAAGCATCTTCTATCTTGTATTGCTAATATCGTCTGAATTCTGAATCAAAGCTTCTAACGTAATAATATGTGCTTGTTTCCTCTTTGTGCATGGTCGTTTAGTTTAGTAGAATATTGTTGCTACCTAATGGAACCTTGAAATTTTCAGAATTTAGGTACAAATGTAAGGATAGGACGAACCAAAGCTTCTTGTAGATGCCCAATGCTTAGAAAACATAAACTACAGAGAGAATTCAAGGCTGAGATTGTTCAACAAGAAGCCATGGACATTGAGGATCTTCTTTTGCTTGGACGAGAAATGGCAACTTGTCCATATTACGGTTCTAGAAGAATGGCCCCAGCAGCTGATCTTGTTATTCTTCCATATCAATCTCTTCTATCTAAGTCGTCACGAGAATCTCTTGGCCTAAACTTGAAAAACAATGTTGTCATCATAGACGAGGCTCACAATTTGGCTGACACTCTTCTCAGTATGCACGATGCCAAAATAACAGTGTCACAGGTAAACTGTCAGTTTCATCTGCTTTTAGAGCGTGTGTGTCGTTTGGATGGACTTTTGCATTGCTATTCAGTCCTCTCTGTAAGGCCATACGCAACTTGGTGTATGAGGATTTAGAAGATAACTGACTCACAGCATGGAGTCACAATTTTTAAATGATTTGTATTGCAGTTGGAGGATGTACATTGGAGCATAGAGAATTATCTGGGAAGATTTCAGAATCTCTTGGGAGCTGGAAACCGTAGATATATCCAAACTCTGTTGATACTCACCAGAGCTCTCCTCAAACCTCTTGCCAGTGAAGGCGATCTGAACAGCATAAATGTTGGGCTTGACACAGGAAACCCCTCTAAAAGCAAGCCTTGTGGTGGTTGTTCGATGGCAATATTTGACTTTTTATTTTCCCTGAATATAGACAATATCAATTTGGTCAAGTTACTCGCATATATAAAGGAAAGCAATATCATTCATAAGGTAAAGTCGTTCTTAATTTTTTCCCCTTTGGCTTGTCCAACTCTTTTCTCCATATCCCTTTTCTAAACTTCGCTATTCAACTGTGTCCAGGTCAGTGGATATGGTGAGAGAGTTGCTATGTTGCAGAAAGGTCCAGTGGCTCATGAGGTGATGAGCAAGTTAACAAGTTTTAGGGCATTTTCTGATATGCTGGTGGCGCTCACAAATAACAATGGTGATGGGCGGATAATAATCTCGAGGACGAGTTCGTCTACCTCTGGCCAACAAGGAGGGTACATCAAATATGTCATGCTCACTGGAGCGAACTTATTCTCAGAGGTCGGCCCTTGCATAAATGAGTTTCTTTATTTCTGAATCTGTAGTGGATTCGGCAATTCAACAATGTAATAGTTAATGAAACCAATTTGTAGGTTGTGGATGAAGCGCATGCTGTCATATTGGCCGGTGGGACTCTTCAACCTATAGAAGAGACAAGGGAACGGCTCTTTCCATGGCTACCATCAAATCAGTTGCAGTTCTTCTCATGTAGTCACATTGTTCCCCCTCAGAGCATAATGCCCATCGCAGTTTCACATGGGCCCTCTGGTCAGTCTTTTGACTTTAGCCACAGGTCAAGAAGCTCAACAGGAATGGTGGGTGATCCAAATGGCTCTCACTTTCCCACGTGATTTACTCATTTAACCTTAATGAGATTCAGAAAGAGTATTGAGAGTAAATTTGTGTGTGTGTTTTGACTTTCCGGGAATGATTGGCAGATACAGGAGTTAGGACGCTTAATGAGTAACCTGGTGGCAGTGGTTCCTGAAGGAGTTATCGTCTTCTTCTCCTCCTTTGAGTATGAAACACAGGTGCACACAGCGTGGAGTAATTCAGGGATACTAAGAAGAATAATGAAGACGAAGCGTGTGTTCAGAGAACCCAGAAGAAACACTGAAGTAGAAGCAGTTCTCAGAGATTACAAGGAAGCAATAGAAAGCGAAAGAGGGGCAATAATGCTAGCTGTGGTTGGTGGAAAGGTGTCAGAAGGAATCAACTTCAGTGACGGCATGTGTCGGTGTGTTGTGATGGTTGGTCTGCCGTATCCTAGCCCGTCTGACATTGAATTGTTGGAGAGAATAAAGCATATAGAAGGTCTTGGAGATTCAGATTCCGGAAAACCTTGTCTGACTTTGGTTGACGATTCTTACTACAGTGGAGATGTTCAAGCAGGGTTTGGCGTATTAAAGAGCTGCAAACGGAGAGGAAAAGAGTACTATGAAAATCTGTGTATGAAAGCAGTGAACCAATCAATCGGTGAGTCTGTGGTTGCAAGTATATGTTGCGTTTAGTTTATTGATTATGGGAGTGAGACCAAATGTTGTTCCCTGGTTGCTTTTCAGGTAGGGCAATCAGGCACATAAAGGACTATGCAGCCATTTTACTGGTAGATGCTCGATATTCCGATGATCCATCCAAAAGAACATCTCATCCATCCAACAAGCTCCCAAAATGGATCAAAGATAGCCTTATTTATTCTACCAAAGGCTACGGAGACGTTCACCGATTATTGCACCAATTCTTTAAACATAAAAATGTTGAAAATTCATCCGAAACCAATCAGTGTTAGTGGCTGTGTCTTGAGAGTGAGGCATCTATGTTGGAGGCTCTCTTATTTTGTATATCTACTAGGAAAAGCATACTAAATAAAAAAAGAATTGCTTCCATAAAGTGAGTCAGATTTGTTTGACCATGCATTCCAAATCCAACTCAAACTATGTGCTAATATTAACTACAACCACAGAAGATCCAGGCTGCTTCTTCTTTGCTTTTACTCACTCTGCTGTGACAGCATCAGCGGGTGTCAATTGAGTGAATAAACACCTCAGTGCGACCTCATAAGCAGCAAAAATAGCACCGTTGACCACAAAGGCCCTGGCAACTGCAGTTCCGAGGCCACGCCAGAGAACCCTATACCCCTCCTGTGTGACGCTCTTGCGAAAGCAATCCGCAATGCCCTGGTAAGCCCCGTGATCTTGCTGCAGTCTGGTCTTGACGACATCAAGAGGATAACAAGCGACCCAGCTAGCCACTCCAGCAAGGCCACCTGCCACCAACATAGTCCTGAGGTTTTCTTCTTTAGTCTTTCTGCAGCCAGGATGGAGGGCTTGTCTGACGTACTCATACGTCCAGAAGTAGAGGCCGTGAGCAGGAGCATCTCTGAGCACTGTAATGGTGAGCCCTTTGTATATCCCCTTAAGCCCTTCTCTCCTGAGGATGCTCTTGGCCAAGCTGATGGGACCACACTTGCTCTGCTGTAGCTGAAGACGAATCTTGATGAGCTCGACAGGGGTGAGCAAGAGGCTCTGCACAGCCCCCGTGGCAACCCCTCCAAGAGCAACGCCTCTGTAGGAAGGAGGCTCTTCCAGAGGAACAGAGGAATCAAAAGAGCGAGAGAATATGGCGTATATCTGGAATACCATAGCATTCTGCAGCCAAAAAAAAAAAGAATACTGACTTGTGTAATTTTGCACAAAAGAGAATTAACAATAAAGGTGATGAATATTCTGAGATGATCCGTTATGAAAAAGAAAAAAAAAACGTGAATCTGTGAAAAAACCTGAAAAGTGACGGAGGCCAAAGGAATAGCCATGCCTCTGTAGAGCGACGTGGGACCCTCAACGGCAAGCATCCGGCGGAGAATGGTGATGGCAGATCCCGATTTCGAACTCTGTTGCTGCCGAATTCTGAGCGTGTCCAAGGGATAGCCGGAGATGATTCCGGCCACGCCTCCGAATCCACCGGCCACGAACTCCCTTCCCCAGCTGCTCGCCATAAACTCAGGCCAGAAATCCATCTTCTCAATTGTACGTACGTCTGCAACTTTCCGGATATTTCAAATTTTTTTTTTTTTTTTTATTAATTAAGAAGAATAAGAAAACTCTCCACAGTCGAGAATGAGTTTGGGAGTTTTTAATAGAAAAATCGTGGAAAGTGTGAGTTTTTAATAGAATGAGTGTGAGAGAGATTGAGCACCGTCCTTTTCATACCATCTCGCCCAACCCACTCCGGCCACCTACATCTCCTGCCAAAACTCCAGTTTCCTCTGTTTTCTTAACAATCATTTTTAATTTAATCCTTCCAATTTCTTCTAATTTAATAAATCAATTAGCCGAATCTTTTTCTTTATTTAATCATCGCTCGATAACGCTCGCTCAGTGCTCCATTTCTTTATGATTTTTCTATTGCGCAACAATTAAGGAACGTTTTATGGAGACTAAAATTTTGACGAGGAAAGAAACAAGAGCACGTAATCCACATCATCACGTAATAAGGGTAAAGAGTCACATGAATAAAAAGAAACGTAAAGTACGCTAACATATATATATATGTAGAGTAGAGACACAAGGAAGCCAAAGTTGAATAGAGAGACGTGACGATGATAAACTTATGTTAATCATTCATAACTCTGCATTTTCACTTGTTCAAACAAATTACCATATTCGACCGGATTCTTTCTACGCAGACGCGATCAGATGGGCTTGGCTAGATTATCTTCTCTAACTTTATGTGGATTATGGGCCGGCCCAATCGATGTAATTTCCAATTGGGGTTAGTCCAAAAAGAGATCACATTCGTATGAATCGATTGTTATATAATATTTGCAAGTTAAAAAGAATTACTGAGCCTACTGATGTAAGTAAATGAATCAGTGACGACCATATATATTGAGAGAGAGAGACCATGATCATTGATTACTGATTAGTGTCTCACTTGCGATTTGCGAAATAACAACGACGAGGTTGTTAATTAAAGTGTTGAATTTCCGAAAATAACCCTAGTCAGCTCCCTTCTCTTGCGGGAAGTTCACCCTGTTTTAGTAATTACAGCTCACCCTAAGCGCGCGCTATTTTGCCCTTTACAAGATCCTCCTCTCTCTCTATTCTCTAAAAGCGGAGACAGAGGTTCCATGGTTTTCTTGGGAAACAAGTCCGTTTCTTCAGATCTCATGTAAGACCGAGCCAAGGTCGTTTCTTTTTCATTCCTATCTTTTCCTCTCTTTCTTATAAAAGCCCCTTCCCTTTAAGTGCCATCTTTCCCCTAAAGAAACGACATTTCTTCTCTCTATCTCTCTCTTTCTCTTGCACGAAAGAGAGAGATAACAAACAAAAACAACAAAAAACTAAAACTAAAACCAAAAAGAAGAAGGAGAAGAAGAAAGGCACAATGTTTGGTGGGCTGTTTAAACCCAAATTCTATACGAAATGGTAAGACTTTTCTTCTCCGTTTCTTGGTTTCGTTCATCTTCGTTGATTGCATACATTGTTTATATTGTTTATTTTTGAAAAAATGATCAGCAAGTCGTTGGTCAAGATAACGAAGACAAGAGTAGAGACGGTGAAGAGGAAGAAAAACTCAGTTTGCAAATATTTGAAGAACGATATTGTTGATCTTCTCAAGAACAGCCTCGATTACAATGCATATGGCAGGGTATTTCCTTTTTCTTTATCAGATTAGATTGTTGCGATCATTTATTTGGAGTTTTAGACCCGTAATTTATGTCCTCTGTCGTTTAATGGATCTGATTGGTTGTTGGAACGTGAAAGCAAAATGCATCAACCAAAAAGGAACAATTTCTTTTTCTTTCTTAAAAAGGGTCAACGATGTTTTCATTAAATCGTTGTTGGTTCTGTTTTGGTAATATATATATATATATATATATGGATGCAATAGAAAAATAGATTTTCATTTCAATGTTGTCACCAGCTGGATATATAACAGAGTGAATTGTTGCTTAAGAAAGAAACCAATTGTTTGATGGCGTGTGACAGGCAGAAGGGCTAATTGAAGAGAGAAGAAGACTGTCCTGTTATGAGTTGTTGGAGCAATTCTGCATCTGTGTTGCATCCAATGTCTCTCTCTTACAGAAATCCAGGTACAATTGCTTGGCCTTAATTTACTCGCTTGGATTCATTCATCATCTAAAATAATTGGTCTTGCTTGTGCAGTGGTTGCCCCGATGAGTGTCGCGAGGCCATTTCCTCCCTTGTTTATGCGGCCGCTGGAGTCTCTGAAGTGCCTGAGCTACGCGACCTCAGGTCTCTATTTACTGACAGATACGGGAATTCGCTTCAACAGTTTGTGGATCCTGAGGCATTCTTTCATTCATTTGTCTCTATTCTCTCTGTATAAAGTATAAACCACTAGGCTTGCTGAATGTGCAGTTTGTAGAGAGATTCAAAGCAGAGCCGCGGTCAAAGGAAATGAAGGTGGAGCTGCTGCAGGAAATAGCCAGAGAATACTCCATAAAATGGGATGCCAAGTCTTTAGAGCAGAGGTTGTACACACCACCTCCAAAAACGACAATGGAAAACAGAAGCAGCCTTGAGTCTTTGGAATTGGATGACGACAACAAGTCCATGAGTAGAAGCGAAGACGACTCGATGAGTACAAGCGGGAGTTGTGTCACTGGCCCGGAGGAGGATCTTGAAACCAAACCCTTCCACCATTGATTCATTCCTGCGCCTTACAACAAACCCAAAATCGAAAAACAGGAAAGCCTTCCGGAGAAGACGACAAGATCTGATCTCATGGCCGAGGACACTGGTGAGTACATTAACTATTTTGCAAGCAAGCAAGCACTGATGATATGTTATCTTGTCTGAAACAGATTCGCCCACTGCCGGAAAACCAAAGCCGAGATCAGTGAGACGAAGATTCGCAAATCCGCCCCCACTTGCGGAAGAGACTCCACTGAAACAGAGTAAAAACATGAGATCAGATTCGATGGAGAAAGCAACCGGAGATACCCAAATTAGGAGGATGAGTCGTCGAACAGCCTCGTGGCAGCCTAAGGCCGCCAACGTCCCCGATTTCGATGAGGTCGCCGCTCGCGTCGATGCTCTCACCCGAAATTGACTTGTCTCCTTCATACATTAGTGAATTAGAAAAAAAAACAAAATGGTGTTGTTGTTGTTGTCGTCGTCTGTGTGAATTCCACTATTCTTTGTAAACCTATAAGCCGCCGCAATCATTTTAAACCTACAAGCAAAAACGTTAGCTTTAAAAAACCCCTAAAATCCTTAGAATCGCACGAATTCCACCTTGTTGACACCCTAAACAGCTAAACTTGTCAATCTGCCGCATAGGTGCAAGAAAACCCCAAACTTGTATCTGGTAAATGGAGGATTCAGAGATTGAAGTGATGAGCGAGATTCACCGGGGTTGCCCACCGGCCACTAACGGACCCTTTCTTTCCCGTTTCACCTTCCGTTTTCCAGGTCATTGTATTAGTGTAGATAAAGATGGTGATCTTCTTCTTCCTAGACGCAACATTCATCGTAAGATTGATTGTCCATCCGCTCACTCGTTTACTCTCACTATTCAGCATTGTATCACATCAACGCTCCCTCATGTTGGTCTGCAGGTACGTTGATCAATCTCTCTTGGCTTTTCCTGTGCAATCCACACTTGCTTATGCCTACCGCTGTCTCTTCACTCTTCAGGTCTGGAAAGCACAACTTCTCTTATCAGAATTTGTGTTGCATAAGATGTGCACCTCTTCCCAACTCCATGCCACTGTGTGTCTGGAACTCGGTGCTGGAACAGGTCATTATGTTTTTATTAACACCTCATATGAGCCTTAGAGATTACTTACTTCTCTAAAGACTAATTGGTTTGTTTTCTCCTTTTCCAGGGCTACTAGGCATATTGCTTGCACGGGTCGCCAAGGCTGTTTTCCTCACTGGTGCAGCTTCATCAAACATCTCTCCTTCACTTACTTTTTTTTGTTCAAACTCTAGCTGATCTTCTTCCATAGATCATGGAGATGATATTCTTGGCAACTGTGCTCACAACGTGGAAATGAATTCATCCTTGTTTAACCCTCAAGCTGTGGTGAATGTTCGTGAGCTCGATTGGATGAGCCAATGGCCTAATAATCTAGACATCCACGGTGACTGCAGTGATCCACAAAAGTACGAATATTTCTTCTTTCCCTTGACTTGACATATTATGACAAAGTCTGATCCGTTCACATAATTGCGTGTCCTGCTTTACCTTTAGGTATTGTTGGAGCTCTCAGGACTTTGAACAAGTTAAAAGTGCAAGCTTCATCTTTGCAGCAGATGTCATCTACAGCGATGATCTAACCATTGCCTTGTTTAGCATGTTAAAGAGAGTGATGTCATTCGGCTGTGAGAAGGTAATATGTAGTTGGATCACTTTAAAGCAACCACATGTACACATCTAAAAAAGAAACATCTGAAAATAGCAGGTGCTATACTTGGGATTGGAGAAACGATACAACTTTAGCATGGATGATCTCAACGTTGTTGCCAATGGCTACGCCTGCTTCAGAAGCTACATCAAAGAAGATGGACTATGTAAGATGTGCCCTTTGTGCTTCCGATGCTATGGCTAAGAGATGATTTAATCAAAGTGTCATGGAACAGGTGAGCAAGAGGAGAGGAGTTTTCTGGGCAGGCGCATCGACATCAAACAGATCCCTCAATACGTTAATGATTACGATAGAGGAGAAGATATTGAACTTTGGGAGATCAAGTATGTACACTAAAAACAACAAACTAGGAACACATTGCATTCTATTCGCTGTTAAAATCTGTCCAATGTTGAATAAATCAGCATTACACTCGTACTAATTGTAGAGAAACAAAAATGAAACCAGACCTTCCAATTAAAGAAACCAATGGGAACAATACAGCATCCTTCCTAAAAATTGTTATCGGGAGGAAGAAATAAATATAGAATCTTTCGGGGAATAATAATAGCGAAACCAGAAAAAGAGGTTCCCCTAACTAAAAGAGTAAAAACAAAATCGATTACAACAGCATCTAGCTCTCGTGATTGATTTAGGCACTGCCTTGGGTGGGCTTCTCAGTCTCCATTGGTTCACCGGAGGCTGCCTCTGGCTCACTCTTGCCCTCATCCGCTGGCTCACCTCCCTTGGCTTGTGGTGCCTCTGCTTTAGCTGGCTTTGGTTTAGTCATTATAGGCCTGCAAAACCTGCAAAACATCCAAAACTGGTTCACTCTCTATATCTTGTAGCATCTCTCTTATGAGAAACAAATGCAAAGAGCCTTGCTTACTTGTCCAATGCCTCCGCCTTGCTTCTAACGTCAGCTGACAAGAGAGCTGGCGTGGCATACTTGGGAAGCGTCTCCTGCTGCTGCTGCTTCCCCCGCAGCCAAGCTTCTGCTTCCACACACTCGTTCAAGACCTTCAATTCATTATTGCACACCAAAGAAAAACACATCAACAAAATTCTTCTCATGCCTTAAATATTCACAAGTTGTTCTGCTTCCGAGATGAGTCAAATTATTACCTTTTGTTTCTCTGCCAATTCAATGTGGTCAAACTTGGGATCATTAGACATAGCTGCCTCTCTGTAGCTGTTTATACAGTAACCAAGCTGATCAATAACCGACCCTCTTTCCGACGATTCCTTGTAACGCTCTTCAACAGGGTCACCGACCTGCAAAAGATCAAATCCCCAACCTCTGTTAAAACAATATCTTCAAAATATATATATTTTTTTTTTGCACGATAAAGTGTCATCATATGCAGTACCTTCTTGAGCTCCTCGAGCTTTGCAACATATACACCTTTTGTCTCATCCTCCCCATCTTCATACAACCAATCCTCCACTTCCTGCAGCTTTGCAAGGAACGCTTCCCTCTCTGAATCAGTGATGTAATCCTGGTATTTGTCACTCAGCTGAAAACAAAACAAGTCAGTGCCCAATACTCTGAACCTTATAAATGCATACTCCCAATGAAAATGAAGAAAAAAACGATTCTCACTTTGTTTCGCATATCATAAACATAGGACTCAACAGCATTCTTCCGGTCCTTGGTCTCTTCCATAACTCTGTCTTGCAAAGCCATCTCAAATTCTTTCTCCACAGCCTTTTCGACATCCACAGGTTTCATGGCACCGTAGACCAATTCAGACAGAGGTACATTAGTTTTCTTCACCTTCTTCTTCGGAGCCTCAGCCTACACATCCCATTAAAAATAAATACCCATTATTTCAAGGTCATAAGTGAATGGATATAGCAAACACCATCAGTTAAGTAGAGAAACTAGCCTTTGAATCAGTTTCCATTTGCACCGGCTTATCAGCAGACTCGGGAACACCATTGTCAGTACCAGCAGCATCACTGGTTTCCTTGGCGTCCTGCATGTTAACATCAGAGTCACCAGATGCAGGAGCTGCCTCAGCAAAAGCTTTGTCAGTGTCCATCTTAGTAGCTTCCTCCGGCTGTTCTTTTGAGACTGGAACTTCAATTTCTTCCTCTTCCAAAAGCTGCAAGCAAGGGAGAGAAAAAGTTGGCACAAATTAACGTATCCACAAATTCCTGAGGGAAGGCGCACTTCTGAATGATCAAAATCTGTCATCTGTTACCAGAGAGAATGTTTTAACAACAAAAACTTACAGTTGCCGATTCAACTGAGACAACTCCATGCAGGTTCAATCTCACTTTCACTTTAAGCTTTGCCCTCTCGCCTTTTGAGGACTGGAAGGACCAATCTACAAAAAGGAGATCAACCATGAGAAACAAAGAGCGCAAGAGTCTTAAATAGTCATGACATCGGGGAAAGATCAAACCGTGTATGTGCTTATTTTTGGAGGTGCTTGCAACTCGCTCACATCAGCGTACTGCACATCAACAGAGAATGTTCCAGACCGATAAAACGTTAGAGCCTTGACACTAGGAATTGGATTTCCTTTGGGGAAAACAATGGTGCTCTGCTGATTCTCAGCTCCTCCATTTTGAGCATCGGAAGCTGCTCCTTTCCACGCCAGCGAAATGGAGAAAGGGAAGCTCTCATGAACCTTAAAGAGAGAGAGTCACAATATGAATTGTTAGATAACTTGGAGTACAACGGTTTCCGAGATGTGCTAATAAGTAGAAAAAAAAAAAAAAACCACATTTAATTAAGCATAGATATGCACCAATCACCTGGAATTCGCGGACTTTAAAGGTCGGACTGAGAATAGCACACTGCAAGGCACATCCCCTTGACACACACTCACTAGCATTCATCGTACGCCTAGGCTCCTTACCAAAAAACTCAGTTAAGATCTTGATCATAGCAGGGACACGAGAGGCAGAGCCTACAACCTCGACCATATGTACTTCTTCAACTGTGAGGCCCGCATCAGAGAGTGCTTTCTCAAGAGGCCTCTTAACACGCTCCAAAATAGGGATGCTGATCTCTTCAAACTCCTCCCTCTTTATGACACCCCTAACGTCTTTCTCGTCCATCAAACACTCGATATTCAATGGTGCAACAGGGTTTGCGCTTAGAACCTTTTTCAGCTTCTCGCAAGCAGCACGGAGCCTGAGACAAGCCTTGGCATTCTGGGAGACATCAATCTTGTATTCCTCCTTGAACTTAGCAGCAAAATGATGGAAAAGAGCTTCATCAAAGTCCCTTCCTCCGAGAGAGCGATCAAAAGCGTGAGACAAGATTTTGAGCTGTCCTTTTTTGAAGCCTGCAATGCAGACTTGCATGCTTGCATGCCCAATGTCAATGAATGCGACGTTGAGCTGTTCATTCTCTGGCAAATCTGTCTTATAAATACCATATGCCAAAGCTGTAGCAGTTGTCTCATGGATCAAGCGCAACGGATGCAAGCCTGCAATTCTTGCTGCATCAAGAACAGCCCTTCGCTGGAGGTCGGTAAAGTAAACAGGAATACCAATACAACAGTCCACCACAGCTGCATTCATATTCTTCTCAGCAATACCTTTCAAATTAGACATCATCATCCCCATGACCTGAGTGGGGGTAAAGGCTCTCATCTCTCCCAAATAACTAGCATGGATCAAAGGATATCCATCAGGCCCTTCCGTGATGGAAAACGGAAGAGATTTGATATCCCTTTGCAGCTCGGGATCAGAAAATTGGCGACCAATAAGGCGCTTGATTTGGGAAATGGAATTTTTGGGGTTCATCATGGTTGAAGCAGCTCCAGCAGTCCCGATGAAGCGCTGCTTCTCACCGAAGCATACAATAGCCGGAGTCTCACGATTAGACTCATCATTAAGCACGACGTCGATACCTCTTTGCCTTGCAACAGCAACGAGGCAATTCTCGTTTCCAAAATCAAACCCAACTACACTCATAGTCAGGCTTTGTTTACTTCAATACTGGGGACTCCGAGGTAATTGATAGCAACCTTATTAATCAACAAAAAGAAAAACAATATCAGATTACAGTTGTGAAATAGCATTCTTGAGATCAAAAGATAAACAAAATTGCTGTTAACTCAGCTCAGGAGCCCTTAAAGCAACTTACTAAACCTAAATATAAACCACCATCAGTTTGGATTCCAACCACCAATACAAACACCAAACAAATACACAAGAAGCTAGAAAGTTCCCAATACAAATCCGCAGCAGATATTAGTTAAGCAGTAAAACCAGATTCAAATTCAAATACGAGCCGTTGACGCACACATACAAACAGATCATACCTAAAAACCACATCTACGAAAAAGAGAGCTTCAGATCTAAAAAGATCTGCACCTAATTATTAAACAAGGTTACGAGGAGGACTTCGGAATCATACCTGGATCGCGAGAGGAGTTTGGGTTCTGGAAGCTTCTACCCGAATCTGGGTCGCAGCTAAAAAGAAAATATGGAGAGCAAAAGGTTATTGGGAACGAGAGCAAGAGAGAGGTTTATTAAGGAGCAGACACCACAGGGCCCGTCTCGATTTTTCTTTCTTTACTTTTCTTTTTTTAATTAACTTTCTTTTCCTTTTTTTTTTTGTTTTGTTTCCTTTATAAATCACCACCACTTTAGTTTCCTTTGTGATATTTGACCACCGTTAATTTCTTAGGGGTTTTAATCCAAAAGTTTTCTTCGATCCCTTTTCTGAAAATTATATGGAGCTCTATATGTATATTGATTCCAGTCCACATAAAAATACTAAAACATTTAAGATTATTTATATTTTGAAAAATATATACAAATTTAATTTATTATGCATATATAGATTATAGAAAACACATCAATACTAATTTAAAATGTCATTGATCAATAGATATTGTATGGATTGGATTTTTCAAATATATTGAGGTTCAATTGAGTTGTGGTTGTGGCATTCTTCTTAAGAGTTTTATTTTTATTGGATTTCTGGTACACTAAAGTGTAACTATTCGACTATTTAAAACTAACATAACTTCATTTTCTTTGAAACTAGAGAGCAAAACCTGCCTCATTTGGTAGAGAAGCGCCTTAATTAGCAGGGATCATTATCGTTTACATGAAAACAAATAGAGATTGTTCTCACAATAATTCGACATTTTGGGCTTACGTTAATTGGTGTCCCAAACTCATTACTTTTGTATGTAAGCTTATACCGAGTGTTAAGTCGTAGATGTGTTTAGCCCAAATTGAGTATTTCCACAAATCCGCATTACACTCATTAATAATTATAGAGAAAAAAAAAAAAGTAACAAGACCTTCAAGTTAAAAAGAAACCACAAGAAAGAATAAAAATATACTTCCTAAAAAATAAAAATTGTATCCAAAAAAAAGAAATTTAAATATAGAATCTTTGGGAAATAATAGCCCCGAAAAAAAGAGGTTCAACTAGGTAACTAAAGACAGAAAAAAACAAAACAAAATCGATTACAACAGCATCTAGCTCTCGTGATTGATTTAGGCACTGCCTTGGGTGGGCTTCTCAGTCTCCATTGGTTCACCGGAGGCTGCCTCTGGCTCACTCTTGCCCTCATCCGCTGGCTCACCTCCCTTGGCTTGTGGTGCCTCTGCTTTAGCTGGCTTTGGTTTAGTCATTATAGGCCTGCAAAACCTGCAAAACATCCAAAACTGGTTCACTCTCTATATCTTGTAGCATCTCTCTTATGAGAAACAAATGCAAAGAGCCTTGCTTACTTGTCCAATGCCTCCGCCTTGCTTCTAACGTCAGCTGACAAGAGAGCTGGCGTGGCATACTTGGGAAGCGTCTCCCTGCTGCTGCTTCCCCGCAGCCAAGCTTCTGCTTCCACACACTCGTTCAAGACCTTCAATTCATTATTGCACACCAAAGAAAAACACATCAACAAAATTCTTCTCATGCCTTAAATATTCACAAGTTGTTCTGCTTCCGAGATGAGTCAAATTATTACCTTTTGTTTCTCTGCCAATTCAATGTGGTCAAACTTGGGATCATTAGACATAGCTGCCTCTCTGTAGCTGTTTATACAGTAACCAAGCTGATCAATAACCGACCCTCTTTCCGACGATTCCTTGTAACGCTCTTCAACAGGGTCACCGACCTGCAAAAGATCAAATCCCCAACCTCTGTTAAAACAATATCTTCAAAATATATATTTTTTTTTTTGCACGATAAAGTGTCATCATATGCAGTACCTTCTTGAGCTCCTCGAGCTTTGCAACATATACACCTTTTGTCTCATCCTCCCCATCTTCATACAACCAATCCTCCACTTCCTGCAGCTTTGTAAGGAACGCTTCCCTCTCTGAATCAGTGATGTAATCCTGGTATTTGTCACTCAGCTGAAAACAAAACAAGTCAGTGCCCAATACTCTGAACCTTATAAATGCATACTCCCAATGAAAATGAAGAAAAAAACGATTCTCACTTTGTTTCGCATATCATAAACATAGGACTCAACAGCATTCTTCCGGTCCTTGGTCTCTTCCATAACTCTGTCTTGCAAAGCCATCTCAAATTCTTTCTCCACAGCCTTTTCGACATCCACAGGTTTCATGGCACCGTAGACCAATTCAGACAGAGGTACATTAGTTTTCTTCACCTTCTTCTTCGGAGCCTCAGCCTACACATCCCATTAAAAATAAATACCCATTATTTCAAGGTCATAAGTGAATGGATATAGCAAACACCATCAGTTAAGTAGAGAAACTAGCCTTTGAATCAGTTTCCATTTGCACCGGCTTATCAGCAGACTCGGGAACACCATTGTCAGTACCAGCAGCATCACTGGTTTCCTTGGCGTCCTGCATGTTAACATCAGAGTCACCAGATGCAGGAGCTGCCTCAGCAAAAGCTTTGTCAGTGTCCATCTTAGTAGCTTCCTCCGGCTGTTCTTTTGAGACTGGAACTTCAATTTCTTCCTCTTCCAAAAGCTGCAAGCAAGGGAGAGAAAAAGTTGGCACAAATTAACGTATCCACAAATTCCTGAGGGAAGGCGCACTTCTGAATGATCAAAATCTGTCATCTGTTACCAGAGAGAATGTTTTAACAACAAAAACTTACAGTTGCCGATTCAACTGAGACAACTCCATGCAGGTTCAATCTCACTTTCACTTTAAGCTTTGCCCTCTCGCCTTTTGAGGACTGGAAGGGACCAATCTACAAAAAGGAGATCAACCATGAGAAACAAGAGCGCAAGAGTCTTAAATAGTCATGACATCGGGGAAAGATCAAACCGTGTATGTGCTTATTTTTGGAGGTGCTTGCAACTCGCTCACATCAGCGTACTGCACATCAACAGAGAATGTTCCAGACCGATAAAACGTTAGAGCCTTGACACTAGGAATTGGATTTCCTTTGGGGAAAACAATGGTGCTCTGCTGATTCTCAGCTCCTCCATTTTGAGCATCGGAAGCTGCTCCTTTCCACGCCAGCGAAATGGAGAAAGGGAAGCTCTCATGAACCTTAAAGAGAGAGAGTCACAATATGAATTGTTAGATAACTTGGAGTACAACGGTTTCCGAGATGTGCTAATAAGTAGAAAAAAAAAAAAAAACCACATTTAATTAAGCATAGATATGCACCAATCACCTGGAATTCGCGGACTTTAAAGGTCGGACTGAGAATAGCACACTGCAAGGCACATCCCCTTGACACACACTCACTAGCATTCATCGTACGCCTAGGCTCCTTACCAAAAAACTCAGT
Organism: Cardamine occulta; assembly: GCA_028015245.1. NCBI lineage: Eukaryota > Viridiplantae > Streptophyta > Magnoliopsida > Brassicales > Brassicaceae > Cardamine > Cardamine occulta. The sequence goes on from CM051369.1 coordinate 16,751,839, forward strand.
TAAGATCTTGATCATAGCAGGGACACGAGAGGCAGAGCCTACAACCTCGACCATATGTACTTCTTCAACTGTGAGGCCCGCATCAGAGAGTGCTTTCTCAAGAGGCCTCTTAACACGCTCCAAAATAGGGATGCTGATCTCTTCAAACTCCTCCCTCTTTATGACACCCCTAACGTCTTTCTCGTCCATCAAACACTCGATATTCAATGGTGCAACAGGGTTTGCGCTTAGAACCTTTTTTTCAGCTTCTACGCAAGCAGCACGGAGCCTGAGACAAGCCTTGGCATTCTGGGGAGACATCAATCTTGTATTCCTCCTTGAACTTAGCAGCAAAATGATGGAAAAGAGCTTCATCAAAGTCCCTTCCTCCGAGAGAGCGATCAAAAGCGTGAGACAAGATTTTGAGCTGTCCTTTTTTGAAGCCTGCAATGCAGACTTGCATGCTTGCATGCCCAATGTCAATGAATGCGACGTTGAGCTGTTCATTCTCTGGCAAATCTGTCTTATAAATACCATATGCCAAAGCTGTAGCAGTTGTCTCATGGATCAAGCGCAACGGATGCAAGCCTGCAATTCTTGCTGCATCAAGAACAGCCCTTCGCTGGAGGTCGGTAAAGTAAACAGGAATACCAATACAACAGTCCACCACAGCTGCATTCATATTCTTCTCAGCAATACCTTTCAAATTAGACATCATCATCCCCATGACCTGAGTGGGGGTAAAGGCTCTCATCTCTCCCAAATAACTAGCATGGATCAAAGGATATCCATCAGGCCCTTCCGTGATGGAAAACGGAAGAGATTTGATATCCCTTTGCAGCTCGGGATCAGAAAATTGGCGACCAATAAGGCGCTTTGATTTGGGAAATGGAATTTTTGGGGTTCATCATGGTTGAAGCAGCTCCAGCAGTCCCGATGAAGCGCTGCTTCTCACCGAAGCATACAATAGCCGGAGTCTCACGATTAGACTCATCATTAAGCACGACGTCGATACCTCTTTGCCTTGCAACAGCAACGAGGCAATTCTCGTTTCCAAAATCAAACCCAACTACACTCATAGTCAGGCTTTGTTTACTTCAATACTGGGGACTCCGAGGTAATTGATAGCAACCTTATTAATCAACAAAAAGAAAAACAATATCAGATTACAGTTGTGAAATAGCATTCTTGAGATCAAAAGATAAACAAAATTGCTGTTAACTCAGCTCAGGAGCCCTTAAAGCAACTTACTAAACCTAAATATAAACCACCATCAGTTTGGATTCCAACCGAATACAAAAGAAGCTAGAAAGTTCCACCAATACAAATCCGCAAGGATATAAGATAAACAGCAAAACCAGAGTCAAACTCAAATACAAGCAACTGACGCACTTATACAAACAGATCAAACCTAAACGCACATCTACGGAAAGAGAGCTTCAGATCTAAAAAGATCTACACCTAATTATCAAACATTGGTTAGCGAGGAGGCCTTCGGAATCGTACCTGGATGGCGAGAGGAGTTCTGGAAGCTTCTACCCAAATCTGGGTCGCAGCCAAAAAGAAAATATGAAGAGCAAAAGGTTATTGAAAACTGGAGTAAGAGAGGGTTTATTAAGGAGCAGACACCATTCGTCTCGAATTTTCTTCTCCTTTCTTTTTTCTTTTTTTTTTTTTAAATTAACTTTCTTTTCCTTTTTTTTTGTTTCCTTTTTATTTTGTGATATTTTGCCTTCTTTATTTTCTTATCCCCAAGTTTTCTGTAATCCCTTTTCTGAAAATTAAAAGTACTAAAGCGAAATCTGTAGATTTAATTAAAACTTACTCATCTAAGTTTTTATTATATATTAAGCTGGATCAAATTATATAATAGTATTAACATTTAAGATTATTTTATTCTGAAAAGTATAAATAAATTCAAATTAATATACATATGTAAATTATAGAAAAACAAATCGAAAATAATTAAAATACCATTTAAAAAACTAAAAAACACTACTGATCAATAGATATTGTATGGATTGGAATTTTCAAATATATCGAACTATTGAGTTTGTGGTAGTGACATTCATCTGAATAATTTCATTTTTATTGGATTTTGGTAGATTAAAGGGTAACTATTTGACCATTAAAAACCAACATAACTTCACTTTCCTTGAAAAGAGAGTGCTAATGCCTCAAAAACTGATTGTTCTTGGATAAAAACAAGTAGAAACTGTTCTTAACCATGCCTCGTTTAGTAGAAGAACGTTTTGATTAACATGAATCATTATAGTTTACATGAAAAAAGTAGAGATTGTTTTCACGAATTTTGTTATGATTAGTTATAAAAGAAAAATTCATAAAATTATTTAAAACCCAGAAAATCATGTTAAAATAAAGAAACGATAAAATTTATATGAAAAAGAGTAACATTTCATGCTTACGTTAAGAGGTTATATAGACTCATTATCTTGATATGCAAGCTTATATAGTGAAAATATATATTTTTAAAATTTTTTATATATTATTAAAAAGACACACTTTTGAAAATAATGACGTGTGATTTACAGACGTATCTCTGCTGATGTGTCATCATCATAATCAGAAAATTTTTAAAACAAGACAAATATTATAAAGTAATTACAAAATTTGCCATTAAACTTTAATCATTGTCATATTGTATATATTTTATATAACTCATTTAAATTTTAAATTAAATATTAATAATCTATTTTTTCTCTCTCTACCAACTTCTTTTCTCATTAAATCCTGCTAATTTTTGTTAACATTATTCCCTCCTCATTAAATTTTTTTATCATATGTTTTATAAATAATAAAATACTCACATTATCTTTACAATAAAATTATGTATATTTTTTCCACATATGTTATGATTCAAATTTTTTAAAACAGACATTAATTTATTTATATCTTTACATAAATTTATTTATTAGAAAAAATATCATGCATAAATTTATATTATATTGTTAACATACTCTAATTAAACAATATATTTATTTAATAGTTTTTAAAATAAAAATGAACGGATTTAAAATTATAAAATTCAAAATTCAAATTTGAAATATCTAAAACGAAAATATGTAGATAAGAGATTACACATAAATCTTATTTTTTCAATATATGTTAAACTATAAAGTAAATATGTATTACCTGTATCTAATATATTTTTATTTATATATGAGATATTTTATATATTACATATTGATATTAAATCATAGAATTTTAAATATTCGAATTTTGAAATCTTAATATATTATTATGCGATTTTTTAGAGTAATAGAATAACAAAATTTATATTTATCCTCTAATTAAGTAAAGCTATAATTATAAGATTCGAATGTTGTTCATATATAGAGACTGATATATTCTCAAAATCAAATCATTGCAAACTGAAAAACAAATTATCGGATTTTAGGCGTATATTCTATTATTTAAACAGTTTGAAAACTATTGTTTTATTATAATTCAAATCATTCCCTTAAAATAATGAAATTGTAACCATAAATTGTTGATTTTAATATTTCCTAAATCTAATTCCTTCGTATCAATCTAACTTGATTAGCAAGATAATTTCATTAATATTCTCATTTAAATTTTCAAAACTTCCTTTAGAAGATTCCTAATAAATAGTTAACAATCCTTATAAATACACACAACCTTTTGGAAATTAGAAATCGACACATTAGATTTTCCAAATTCTAGATTTTTTGAGTTCTGATTGTTCTTGATCAATATATTCATCACCATTATTTTAATGGTTTAAAATAAATATTGGTTTGACTTGTTTCGATCATTTATAGACATGTTTAGCTTTTTGATTGTTATTTTGTTCTTTTTGCTGATCATTTATATACGTTTTTCTGCTAATAATCATTTGATCGTTTGTATACAGGTCTAACCTTTTCAATCATGAGATGAGCAGGTTGTGAGTTTTGAGTTCGCCTCGATTTGGTCCTTATCTAGATTCTCTGCAAGGGAATAAGGGTAGAGAATCTTCCAAATGTTTAATTTAAACGGATCCTGCTAAATCTTTTAACATTTATGGTTGATGGGCAGTTTGTTATGAATAAATCCTCCAGCTCTAGGTACTACTTCGCTATGGAAGAAACAAATCAAATTGCTTGCATGTTTGCCATTGTTAAAGTCGTTGATGAGATAATTGTGGTGTTTTTTTTTTTGGGATGAAGTGTTATTTGTGACGTTTTTGGCAATAGCGTGTGTGGTCGTTGGAGGAAAAAAGCGGTGGCTAGCGGTTGGAGTGACAGTGTTTGGTTCGATGATAATGTTACACTTGCAACAATGAGTTTTTGGATCATTATGCATCGGATCGAGGTTTCAAATTTGAGAAACGGAGAAGAGAGTTGATGACAAACATGGAACAATCGGGGTTGATAAATTTTTGTGAATTTTTTGACAAAGAGAATGTATGTCATTTAGTGATTTAGGAGTGAAAGAGTGTGTTAAGTGTCGATGTGGGCAGATATTTTAAAGAAAGAAACAGCATAGAATGTAAAGTGTGGAGGAAGAAACCGAAGTTTATTTATGAATTCATTTTTCCATTAATGACTTTGAAGCTATTATCATTAATTTCAACATTTTTTATTTTATTTTGTCATCTTTGGTTAAAGAAGTGCTTCAGGGAGAAACACAAAGGAAATTGCATGTGAGAGAAACAAAACAGAGCAGCCAAACTTTTTAATACAGAATGATTTTAGAAAAAAAATCAAATTTATTTATGAACTCTTTTAGAGTAAAATTAAGTGGTATAAAAAAAATTGTTGCTAATTTTTAAAATTTAGTTTTTATATTATATATATCAAGTATGATGTTACCAATATTTGAGTGTTTGATTTTAAAATTAAAGTAGTTTACATAATAGTTTAACCAAAAATATACAAGTATATACTTAATTCATATATTATGAATTGAGAAATATATTTAAATAAGGGTTGAGCAAAGAGAATTCGCTATGAAATTTTGTAGAAACATAAATAAGACAAGAATATAAGATGTTTCATTTTTGTCATTTTGAAATTCAAGATGGAAATGAGATGAGACAGGACATGAACAAGAATTCTTAAAACTAAAAAAATAAAATAAATAAAAAATATTTTTAATTACTAATCATATAAAAAATAACTGGAAATTAAATGATGAAAATATTTCGTTTGATTTTCTTAACAATTAAAACTCAAAAGTGAAAGAAAAACGAACACATAGTCCATTAAACATAAATCACGTAATCATAATAAAATAAAATTAAAAATTAAAAACTTTTGATATATATAAGAAAACTTAATTATACAAAATATAAAAATAAATAAACAGTTAAAATTATTAAAAGTCAGCTTAAATATTATATGTATCAACTATTACCATTATTTGAATGTTTGACTTTAAAATTAAAATAGTTTAACCAAACATATACAAGCATATAATTATTTTCTAGATTCTGAATTGAAAATTACATAAAAATAAGGGGTGCGCAAATGAAAATTCGAAACATATTTTGTAGAAATAGAAATACGACTGGATTCTTGAAACAAAACAAAAAATGTCACATTTAAACTTTACAATATAAACGGGATGAGACATAATGTAATACAATGGGAACTAGAATTTCCAAAACTACAAATATGACAGCAAAAAATAAAATTTATTCTCAATTTCAGAAAATATTTTTTCCGAAGAAAAAATGGGTAAAATATAAAAATTAAATAAATTAAAATTTTATGTAAAATAAAAAAATTCATCAAATTAAATTTTCTAAAATTTAAGTTTAGGAAAATAATTCTCCGCATGATAAGCGGGTACTAACCTAGTATCTTATTTAAGTTTAAGTAACTATCAAATAATTTACAATATAACTCGATTGTGGTGACTGTGATTTATTTACCATTAGATAAGAACTAGTATTACAAAGTAAAATTAACAGTAAACAAGTTGTTTTAAAATGACATAAAATTTCAGAAGTAATTTAGTGAGAAAATAAAAATATCATTTCTGTTAAAAGTGTATTTAATAATATTTTAATATATGTTTTGCGTTAACATTTATTTGCTTTTCGTGCAACATTTGTTGTTTTCTTTCCAAAAATTTGTTTTACGAGACAAATAAATGGCGTTAGGAAAAAAAAGAGACAAATAAAATGCGAAAAGGATTATTGTAATTTTAAAAGGATTTTAGTTGAGAAGGTATAACTTAATAGCAAGTAAGAGCTGAGCGAAGCAAAAAAACTGCAACGCCGTTAGTTACTCTTCCCCGATCTGCAGCGCGATCTCTCTCTTCAGCTACCGAGTTTATCATATCAGCTTCAGGTAAGCTTCTTCTCCGATTTAATCTCTGGGAGGCTTCTTCGATTTTCTCCTAGACCAAGAACTTGTTTTGCCTCCTTGTCGTGATTTCGTTCGTATACAATCGTTGGTTTTCTCACCCTTCTATAGTATGTATCGATCGCAAAGTGCATGGATTGATAAACCTAATTGTACCAGTTATACCTAATTGAGATCTAACTGTGTCCGTCCAGTTGATCGCCATAGAATACCTAATTTCAGCACACCCTCAGATCCAACCCTCATATAATTGCAGGACATGGAAACCTTTGTTTCCTTCAATTTCCTTGTAGCTTTTGAATAAGAGAGCTTTTTCTGCAGAATCTCTGATCCAGGACTCTTGGACTTAAAAGGGTTCAAAGATGGCGGCGTCAGAAGAGAATAGCGCATTGTTTCCCATTTTTATTTTGACGATTATGGCAATTCCATTGGTGCCTTATACAATGGTCAAATTAAGCCGTGCTGTCTCCAAGAAACAAAGGAGCATTCACTGTCAGTGTCTCGAGTGTGGCCGTTCTGGGAAATATAAGAGATCCTTATTTAAAAAGGTAAGCTTTCACTGAACGTGGTCAATATTGATACTCGGTTTTAATAGCTTTATTGCAGGTTCGAAACCTCTTAACTTGTTGAGTTTTCTCTGCAGATTTCTAACTTCTCTACATGGAGCAACTTGACGCTTGTGCTACTATGGGTTGTCATGATTTTCTTGATTTATTACACTAAGAACATGAGCCGTGAGGTAATATTCTCCTCTAATGGTTTATTAAAACCCAGATTATTTTGTTACCATGCAATCGAGAATTTGGTAAACTTGGATCAAAAATTCTACTTGCTTATTTACCTCATTGGGTGGCACAGACTCAAGTTTTTGACCCATTCAGTATACTTGAATTGGAACCTGGAGTTTCAGATTCAGAAATAAAGAAAGCATATAGAAGGCTGTCGATTCAATACCATCCTGATAAAAATCCAGATCCAGGTCGAAATGCTTTCTAGTTTTTCCTTTTCGATCATTACATAATTATGGTTGCAGCTGTTGACACATTTTTTTCTCTATGTGTGTATTGTTGATCTGTGTATTAAACTCTACAGAGGCCAATAAATATTTTGTGGAGTTCATATCTAAAGCGTACCAAGCTTTGACTGATCCAATATCCCGTGAGAACTTTGAGAAGTATGGTCATCCAGATGGCAGACAGGTAAGGATGCATCTCATTTTCCCTTGAAATGGGCTCCCGTCTTATTGACAAGCCTATTGAGAATTAATTATTGTTATCTGATGTAGGGATTTCAAATGGGCATCGCTCTTCCTCAATTTCTCCTAGACATAGATGGAGCATCTGGTGGCATATTATTGCTTTGGATAGTTGGTGTTTGTATTCTCTTGCCTCTTGTGATTGCTGTTATATATCTCTCAAGGTCATCAATGTATACCGTGAACTACGTTATGCATCCAACTCTCTCCGCATATTATTATCTAATGAAACCCTCTTTGGCCCCAAGGTATATTCACTCGTATCATATACTTCCAAATGATGCTATAGGTGCATGAAAATTAGGGTGTTTTCTTTTGTATAACATGTCCAAACATCTTTATTATCCAGCAAAGTTATGGAAGTTTTCACCAAGGCAGCTGAGTACATGGAGATTCCAGTTCGTAGAACTGATGATGAACCTCTGCAGAAGCTCTTTATGTCTGTTAGGAGTGAGCTAAATTTGGACCTGAAGAATATGAAGCAAGAGCAAGCTAAGTTTTGGAAACAGCATCCTGCCATAGTGAAGGTGATTGCTAAAATTAAGCAACTGTAATGCTAAATATTGAATATACTGAAAGACTCACTTTCTCATTTTCTGTACAGACGGAGCTGTTGATACAAGCACAGTTAACTCGTGAATCAGCAGTCCTGTCTCCAGCCCTGCAGGGTGATTTCAGGCGTGTACTAGAGCTTGCACCTCGCCTCCTTGAGGAGTTATTGAAGGTCTACTCTCTATTTTAATAGCACATTTTCTGAGAGAATAAGAACTAAAAGCCGATGACCTGAAAGTGCTAACCCGTTCTGTAGAAGAGATAAATTTTCCTCTACAAAAGGCAAACTCAAGCAGACTTTTAAAAGACATCAAGATTTAGGTTAACATGTCAAAGGGATGCCCTTCTGGGCCCAGCTAACTCGTCTAATTGTTTATTTCTTTATTTAGCTCATGTTAATATTGATGTTTTTGGTTACACTGTTAAAAGATTTTGGTTTTCTTAACCACTCCTCCTTTATAATATTGTTTCTTGCAGATGGCGGTTATGCCGCGCACAGCCCAAGGGCATGGCTGGCTAAGACCTGCAGTCGGAGTAGTTGAGCTATCTCAGTGCATTGTTCAGGTATTAAATTGCTCGCATCACTGTTCTAGTTTTTTTTTTCTTGTTTGTGAGCTTTCAGTTCTTTATGTCTTCGTCCGGAAAGATTAAGAGATGCCTTGGTGGTGTTGTCGAGGAAGATGAACTAAAATTCAAATTTACAGGCTGTTCCTCTTAGTGCGAGGACGTCTTCTGGAGTATCTTCAGAAGGCATTTCCCTTCTCTTGCAGCTTCCTCATTTCAGTGACACCATTGTTAAAAAGATAGCACGGAAGGTAAAAGTAATACTATCAAATGTGTCAAGTGCAGTAATATTTAAGTTACTTGCAATAATGTCTAGTTTCATATCATGTGCTTTTTTGGCTCAAAATTTTCGAGAATATTTGCTCAGCTTCTGCTCTCCAATAGGTAGTAGTGTCGCTTTAGGTTGGATTACTTAGAGGTCTAGTCTAAAGACACATATAAACCAGCATTTGTATTTAACATGCAATTGTTTATCCTATTTTCAGAAGGTAAAATCATTCCAAGAGCTTCAAGAAATGAGGTTGGAAGACCGTTCTGAATTGCTCACCCAGGTAGCGGGTTTGTCAGCAACTGATGTTGAGGACATTGAGAAGGTGCTAGAAATGATGCCGTCTCTGACAATCGACATCACATGTGAAACAGAAGGGGAAGAGGGTATCCAAGAGGGAGACATCGTGACCCTTCAAGCTTGGGTCACCCTGAAACGACCCAATGGGCTGATAGGCGCTCTCCCTCACGCACCGTACTTCCCCTTCCACAAGGAGGAAAACTATTGGGTTCTCCTAGCGGATTCGGTGTCGAACAACGTGTGGTTCTCTCAGAAGGTTAGCTTCATGGACGAAGGTGGAGCCATAACGGCTGCATCGAAAACCATCAGTGATACAATGGAAGGTTTGGGAGCAGGGGTGAAGGAAACAAATGATGCAGTGAGAGAAGCTATTGAGAAGGTTCAAGGCGGATCAAGACTGGTAATGGGTAAACTCCAAGCACCCGCAGAGGGAACATACAACTTGACTTGCTTCTGCCTGTGCGACACATGGATTGGGTGTGACAAAAAGACATCACTGAAAGTGAAAGTCCTGAAAAGAACCCGGGCTGGGACCCGTGGTTTGGTCTCAGATGAGGGTGCGATTGCAGAAGAAGGTATGGAGGAGGAAGATGAGATTGAAGAGGAGGATGATTATGAGAGTGAGTACAGCGAAGATGAGGATGACAAGAAAGATATGGATGAGAAGAGAGGGTCAAAGAAGACCAATGGGACGGTGAAGAAGAAAGAGTCGAGTTCTGAAGAGTCGGGATCGGAGGAAGAGTGATACAGAAAGGAGAGTTAGATTGATCAAAATACAATACTTTGTCTTGGAATCTTCAGGGGACTCGGCAAAGCAGCTACGAATTGATACTCAAAAAAAAGATTTTGCCGAGTTTCCTAGTCTTTTCACAGTTTTGACATTCTCATTGGCCTTTTTTTTCACTTTCTACAAAGGAAAAGCCAAACGTAATTAGGGAGAATAACGTAACTCGAACATAACAATTACATTTCTGATACACAACGAAAAACACTAAATGGCTCCCTGGTGAACAAAAGCAGTGGTGAACAATTGAAGATAGCTGATGATTGATTCCAAGGCAGTGAATAAGATAAGATCTAAGAGGAAAGTAAAGGGCCAAATAAGATTATGGGCGCTAATAAATTAAAAAAGGGTTGAAATGGGCCTTACGGTTGCTTCAAAGGGCGGAAAAGAGGACGCATGCCCTAAAAGGCGGGAAAATCAGAAGAGAGCCGCGTTTTCTCGAATTGCCGAGAGCTTTCGTTTCGGTTTCTTCTGAATCCAACCCAGGGGTTCTAACGCGAAGGAACAAAATGCCCATTTACAACATTAGAGGAATCGATGTTGACTTCCCGTTCGAGGCCTACCAGTCTCAGATCATTTACATGGACAGAGTGCTCGAGTCTCTTCAAAACGTGGGTTACTCTTCAACTTCTCTCTTGTTGGGTTTTCACAAAGCTGCGCTATTCTTTACTAGGGTTCCGCGTTCGACTGTGCTTTGTATTGATTCGATCATTTGGGTTCCAAAATTAACGCTGCTTTAGCTTGACGGAATCAATTCTTGACTAGTCTGCTTTATACTTGTAATGGTTATTCTCTTTGCCTCATCCGCCTTGCAGAAATGTCATGCGCTTTTGGAGAGTCCTACTGGAACTGGGAAAACTCTCTGTCTTCTCTGTGCCACCTTAGCCTGGAGAAAGAGTCTGGGCTGTTTCTCAACCCGTAAGGATCGGAAGAACAGTGATTTTCCTTGGACAGATTCAGAGGAGCTAATGTCTCAATCCCAAGGAGGAGGAGGAGGAGGAGCTTTTCCTACCATTGTTTATGCGTCCCGGACTCACAGTCAGCTGCGCCAAGTTATCAAAGAACTCAAAAGAAGTAGCTACAGGTCAAACCACATCCTGTGCGTGCCTTATTAGCCTTTAGCTCGTAATCATGTGCTCTAATCTTTCTCTATCTCAATAATTTCAAGGCCTAAGATGGTGGTGCTAGGATCACGTGAGCAATTGTGCGTCAATGAGGAAGTGAAAGCACTCCGTGGAAAGGCACTGACAAATGCTTGTCAGTACCTTTGCAAAAAGCGTGGAAAACGGCAATGCAACCATTTCAATCGGATTCCAGGTATAATGTGCGATTTGTGTCTGAAATCTGCCACTTATTGCCACATTTCTACATAGAAACAACAATGTGCACTCCTCATGTTTACGATTACTATTTTGCCTTGCCATGAATCTGTTGTAGAGTATTTGAAGAATAACCCTCATCTTGGTGACGAACCAGTTGACATAGAGGATTTGGTCAGTATTGGAAAAGATTCGGGACCGTAAGTTCCTCTATTTTTGCTACGCCAACACACTTGTTTCTTGTTATTCAGATGGTGTCTTATGTTGATTGCTTGCTTGTTCCATCTGTATAATATTTGTATTTTGCAGATGCCCGTATTATATCACAAGAGAGGCTTCACAAGGACGTGGACATCATATTTGCACCTTACAACTACCTGATCAGCAATGGGTATAGAAAGTATTTGAAAGTCAACTGGAATAACAGCATCCTAATTTTTGATGAAGCTCACAATCTAGTAAGAAAAAAAAAGATGTTCCACATACAATTTCCTTCTGTGTTTACTGCTCATCATGAACTCTTAGTTTCTTGGGGTTTTGTTCTATTTTTTTCCATTTTCCAGATTATCCTATCTTGTAACGATTGTATTGCTTCCAACTTCTGAAACACTCAAATTATCTATAAAATATGCGCAGGAAAGTTTATGTGCAGACTAAGCTTCTTTTGACCTTCCTTCTCGCTTTTATCGGCTCGATTTCTGAAGCACAAGAATGTGTAGAACTTGCGGCAGCAAGAAGGGGTTCACTAAATGATGTTTCCATGAATCCTGAGAATTTTGCTATACTTAAAGGTTAGACCTGGTGCTTTGACTGAGGTACAATGTTCTGTTATACTTTTGAAAGAAAGTAACTGTATGTCCTCATCTATCGTTGTTTTTTCTCTTGCAGGGCTTCTTCTAAAACTGCAGGAATTGATTTCTAAAGTGCCAATTCTGAAAAGGGATGAGGATTTACCAAGCCTGGGCTTACATATATGATATGCTTAAAAGCCTTAACATCACTCACGAAACTGCTCCTAAACTCATTGGTACAGTCGAGAGTGCTGCAGTGCTCCTGGAGGAGGAGAAACAACGAACAGCGACTAAGCTGGAAGCAAACTAGACATCATTGCTGACATGCTTAAACTGATCTTTAGAAAATGGAAGTAACCATGCTGATGTTTATCGGGTAAGCTTTAAGAAAACTGTTATTCATATTCCGTTTAGGATTTTATAGTTAAGTTGATTATATATTGTCTTGTGCTATCTCATTTGCTAGAAACCCTTTTTACTCATATCTTTC
>CM051369.1:16764575-16889575 GCA_028015245.1 Cardamine occulta
AGAGAGACGAATTGAATCAAATCCTTGTTGGTTACGTCAACACCATCAACGATACTCTCCAGGTTTTGTATTTTTCCTTATTTTTTTTATGTGTTCAACTCTCATGATTATTGATTTTATTAAAGATGAGTTTGGTGAAATTTTTGCAGTTGTTCGAGCAAACTCCGCCTCCGACACAAGACAAACTAAGCTGGAACGATGTACTTGAGATGTCTGATTACCTCTCCAAACAAGCTACCATAGGTTTTTCTCTTCTCATTAATGTTTTCCTTTTTTGCCAATTTGGAGCTTTACTTTGTTTTTTCTTTAACTGTTTTGTTCTTTGGGTTAACTTCATCTAGTGGGAATGCTATGGACTGGAGAACTTCCAAAAGCTAAAGCATTGAAGGAGGCTATGGAGTCATACTTCAACGCTCTCCATGGATTTTTGCTACATTGCCATGGAAGCATGACTGATGCTGGGCCTACACTTTCTTCATCTATACACGCCTCTGTGAAACAAATCGTTGATTCCAGCTTCAGATTGTTGAACGGCTCTGTATCCCTATACGGTAAGAAAGCTCTATGTTCTTCTGTTTATTTGTGAAGAATACTCAATTTTCAATTATTTTCTCTGGTGAAACAGAGGAATCGTATGAGAATGGCAAGAAGCCGTTGATTCCGCAGCTTACAGGAGCAGTGTGGGAGGCATGTTCCAGTTTAAAGAAAGTTCCTGCAATAAACATCAAAGCGATTGGCCGGGTAATGACACAGGTCGCTGTTTCTATGAAGGATGTTCTTAGGGAGATGAAAGAACTGAAGCCAGCTTGTTCTTCTCCTGAGCATGATGATACTTCTGCAGACCCTGAAAGCGGGACTCCACACTCAGATGAAGATGATTTAGGCGATGACTTGTCTCCTGAAGAATTAGAGGTTGCTAAAATGGTAGCTGATGTTGTGTCTGAGACACTCATGGTTATTAAAGAACTTGTCCGTGTTATCACAGTCATGATAAAGCTGGAGAATCCAAAGGATAATGGTGAGTTTGTGGACTTACTTGAGAAGTTACTGAAGTTGTGTCAAGGAACCGGAGTACTGATTGATGAGCTTGGAGCCTGCGTTTATCCTCCACAGGAGTTGTGTCTCATGAAGGAAACGGTGGAGAGAATAAGGGGAAATATTGGTGAGATTGAGGCTGATGTTAAGAGTTTCAAGAATTCTTCCGCAGAAGCTTTATTGGGAACATGCAGAAAGCTGCAGAGTTCGATCGAACATATGGAAACCGAGCTGAACACAAGAATTTAAGCTTAAGTAGTTTGCAAATTGCAGAATGTTACTCTTTAGCACTTAGAAAGTATGGATTTAAGGTTCTTACTTCTTAACTCTTAATGTTTTAGGCAATAATCCCTGACCTGGTTTTACTTTTTAGTGTCTAATTGGCATGTACTAAATCTTATAAAGGGTAAATACAAAATCCTATTTCAATGCAATAAGAATAAATTTTTTGAGAGGAGAGATCCAAAAGAAACAGCTCTTGAAGAATCTGAAAATATTGATCGTTCTTACAATGCATGAATCAGCTTAAGAGAAAACCAGAGTGAATACAAAGAAATGGATAAACTATTCTATGGATGTCAAGAAAGGAGCTGTGTCCTCAAAGCACTTGAAGCATCTCCAGAGACCGGATACAAATGGATTCGATCAGACCATGCATTCTTGTCTTTTGAATTGATCTCTGACATGCATTTCCAAACAGCACTATTAGCCTTAAAGCCACTTCCAAAACCAATCTGCCATACTCTATCTCCCGTTTTCATTCTACCTTTAGCTTCCAGGTATTGCAGCTCATACCACAGCGAAGACGAAGATGTGTTTCCATAACGGTACAGTGTTGACCTTGAAGCTTCCACATCTTCCTTGTCAAGCTTCAGATGCGTCTCCACTCCCTCGATTATCGCCCTTCCACCAGCATGTATACAGAAATGCTCAAAAGCTTTCTTGAAGTTTGGTGTGTATATCTCCTTGTGCATTCCCCATTTTCTTTGGATGAATGATATTATATATTTGAGCTGTTCTGAATAAGGTAATACCCGAGGACCTAACTCCACCACGTTGATCTTTAAGGCCTTTGATGCTACCTTCACAAGCTGCTTTGACAATGCTACACCCACTTTTCCTTCTTCATCAACCTTCTGCATTACACTCTCATAGGATTCATTGTCTGATCCAACATGAGTTCTGATAAGATGCTGCAGTTTGTATTTCGCCTTATGCGAATCTTTCTTCCTGTTGGAAAGAAGAATTGCGGCTCCACCCATTCTGAAGATAGTGTTAGCAATAAGCATTGACTTACACTTCCCTCTATAACCATTTGGACTCACAGCTTCCATACTCAACACTAAGGCCAAAGAATCACCATGAATCTTCATAAGATCTTTTACAAGATTAACCGAAAGAATCCCGGCGCTACAACCCATTCCACTCAAGCTAAAGCTCTTTATGTTACTCCTCATACCAAACCTGTTTATGATCATTGAAGTTATAGATGGACAAGGACAGAATAGGCTGCAGTTAGACACAAGAATGTCAATACTCTTAGGATCAATCTTATGCTTTGAGAAAAGGTCTTCTACAATAGTGAAGAGGATGTCGTGAGTTTCTTCTCTAGCTGCAGATAGAGAAGCGTTTGGTGGAATCTCATGGACTGTCACAGGCACGCTCGCGTCATCACTAATCCCTGATCGTTCTAAAACCTTCTGCTGAAGATCAAGACTTTCTTGATCAAATACACCAGATATTGTAAGATGCTCAATGAAATTTGAGATTGGAGCTCGTAAGAAGTCTGGAGGTTGATAACATGAGAAGTCAATGAGGTATATAATACATCTTGGTTTGAAGAAATAGTATCCAAATACGGCTATGAGAACAGACGCTGATGCAATTGCCAGGAAATGGGGAAAGCTGAAAAAGGTGTGGGTGATTAGAAGAGCTTGGTTGATGAAATGAAAAGTCCATTCCATATTCTGGAATCCAAACTGAGAAAAGAGAGAAGCAAAATGGTCAAGAGAGAAACTTATGTTTTGTGGGGAAATGTTGATTATAGTGTTTACCATAAAGGAAGTGAAGAAAAAAAACTAAGTTTGTTGCATCACAGAGTAAGCATGTGAAAGGGATCTAAAACACGGATGAAATTAAGTTCTCGTGACCCGTATGAGTTTTGCATGATTTTAAGGGGAATCAAGATTACGTGTTTGTTGTGTGATGGTCTCTGCTTCTAACCTCAAATTGTGATTTGTGTCTCTTCCACACCAAGTCCATGTGTTCATTCAGATCAAACTCGAAAATATTGGGAAGAACCTTGACTTTTCTAATCAGTAGCAGAAGACTATATTAATCAAATATACAAATAAATAAATGAAATCGAGTGAAGTCGGTGGGGCTTACTTTTTTTCCTATCCGATCGTTGTCTCTCACAAATTCTTCATTCGTTCTTTGGAAACACGGAAATGGAGACTCCATATCCGAAACTGATCACTCCTTCAAAGACTCGAATCGGATGGATCGGAATCGGAAGAATGGGATCAGCTATGGTCTCACATATCATCGCTGCAGGCTATTCAGTCACCGTCTACGCTCGTGACCTTCGAAAGTCAAAGGATCTGCAAACCGAAGGAGCTCAAACCGCTAATAGTCCTAAAGAGCTAGCGGAGATGAGCGACGTTGTGTTCACGATGGTTGGTAACTCCAACGATGTCAGATCGTTGCTTCTCGGTGACGATGGTTTACTCTCAGGTCTCAACCCTGGAGGAGTAACTGTAGACATGACTAGTAGCAAACCAGAACTGGCGCGTGAGATTTACGCAGAGGCGAGAGTGAGAGATTGTTGGGCGGTAGACGCGCCTGTATCCGGTGGAGATGCTGGAGCACGCGAAGGTACTCTATCGATTTTCGGCGGTGGAGATTTTGAGATTGTTGAGTGGTTATCTCCGGTGATGAAGAATTTAGGAACTGTAACGTATATGGGAGGAGCAGGGAGTGGTCAGAGTTGTAAGATTGGGAATCAGATTTGCGTAGCTAGCAATTTAGTAGGACTTTCTGAAGGGATTGTGTTTGCTGAGAAGGCGGGTTTAGATCCAATGAAATGGCTCGAATCGGTTAAGGATGGTGCGGCTGGTTCGGCTGTTATGCGGTTGTTTGGGGAGATGATGGTGAATAGGGATTATAAGGCGACGGGGTTTGCTGAGTATATGGTGAAAGATTTGGGAATGGCGGTGGAGGTGGCGATGCCTGGAGCTGCTTTGAGTAAGCAGTTGGTTTCTGGAATGGTGGCAAATGGAGATGGCAAGTTAGGGATTCAAGGTGTAATCTCTGTTATTAGAAGGCTTAATGACATTTCTTGATAACATAATTTTGTGTAATCATAAGAACATCGAGCCTCACTAGTCGCTACTCTCGAGAACTATAGTTACAGTGCCTGCTGAGTGACTTTGTCTCTGTTTCTAAGCTCAATCTCTGTTTGTTTTTCACCAAACTCCATTGGGTGTTTCCAACTTTCAACGTTTCTCGTTCTCAAAGCGGTGCATAAGACTTGACAAGTGAGAAGAACCTTGACTTTGTAAATTAGGAGCTGATGACCAGATTAATAAAATATGTGAATAATAAAATAACTAAAATCCAAACAAAAATGAAGTCACAGTACTTGGTAGGGCTTACTTTTTTTTATCTGATCTCTGGAATCGCAGAAATGGAGACTCCATTTCCGAAACTCATCAGTCCTTCAAAGACTCGAATTGGATGGATTGGCATCGGCATAATGGGATCAGCCATGGTCTCTCATATCATCGACGCAGGCTATTTGGTCACTGTCTACGCTCGCGATCTTCGAAAGTCAAAGGATCTGCAAACCAAAGGAGCTCGCATCCCCAATAGCCCCAAAGAGCTAGCGGAGATGAGTGACGTTGTTTTCACAATGGTTGGAAACTCCAACGATGTTCGATCACTGCTTCTCGGTGACGATGGTTTACTCGCTGGTCTCAAACCTGGAGGAGTAACTGTAGACATGACTAGTAGCAAGCCAGAACTGGCGCGTGAGATATACGCGGAGGCTAGGCGGAGCTATTGCTGGGCGGTGGATGCGCTGGTATCGGGTGCAGCCACCGGAGCACGTGAGGGGACGTTAGCGATTTTCGCCGGGGGAGATACTGCGATTGTGGAGTGGTTGTCTCCGGTGATGAAGAACATGGGAACTGTAACGTATATGGGAGAAGCAGGGAGTGGTCAGAGCTGTAAGATTGGGAATCAGATCGCTGCTGGAAGTAACCTGGTGGGACTTGCAGGGTTTGCGGAGTATATAGTTAAAGATTTGGGAATGGCGGCGGAGGCCGTAATGCCTGGAGCTGCTTTGAGTAAGCAGTTGTTCTCTGGAATGGTGGCAAATGGAGATGGCAAGTTAGGGATCTAAGGCGTCATCTCTATTATTAAAGGCTTAACGGCATTTCCTGATAACACATTTGTGTTATTTAGGCAACCCGGTCTTCGATTTGGTTCTTGAACCAAAGTTGATAATAAGAACATTGAGTCTCACCAATCTCAGAGAACTTTAGTTTCAAGAAATAACATCAAAGAAGACATACAAAAACGATTAGAAACATAAGGACACTTTGAAAGTTGAAAGGGAGAGTAGCTTTTTGATTAGATTACAGCTCATGATAATTGGAATAAGAATCAACCTCGAGCTCTTTAAAAAAAAAAAAATTTCTCTCTTAATGCCTTGTTCGAGCATCAAGCACATCACATCATATGTTGCACTTAGTCACTTACAGTGCCTGCAACCAGACAAGCTACAACTTCTACCTCCAATAACTACTTTCTATTAGCCAGTTATCTTAGATTCTTAATCACAACTATCAGGAAATGGAGATGTTGAAGTAAAAGTTGATCTTACATTACACGAGAGTTGCCAACATAAACTACCGAGTCTCTTCGACTGCAACGTTGGAGTAACTACACTCAAAGCTCTCTTCCTCGGATCCCTTCCCTCTACTCCTCTTCCATGATATCTTCCATATCGTATACAAGCTAACCCTGTGTTCAACAAAATAGAGTAAAAGCATTAGTCAAGAATATAGGTCATCTTCCATATAGGGTCATTTCATAGATATATGAATTATATACCTCTCAGTTTGAACAGTTCTTTTTGCAAGCATGAGTGTAAGGAAGACAGGGACCATAGCGGCACACAAATGCTTCAGAGAATGCCCACTCAAAATATGATGCGTCCAGCTATATATAGGCTTATCTGCAGCTTCTTCCACCTTAGCTAAGAGATAGAATCCTGCATTTCGCACCAATTGAATTTAGTATAAGACCTTTGAATGCAAAAAAACTGAAGCTATCAACTCAACACTGAACAATAACCTGCAGCCCAGAGCCAATACGTTGAATGTGTATACATTGGAGGTAATAAAATAGCCATCAATGGAATAACAATACAAGGAACAAACTGGACTAAAGCATATGGTCTAAGGACATCGAAAAACCTGCAATTACAGTCTCATTTCAGAATACTATCTCAACATTGCATCATTATAAACCACTTGAAGTTTCAGATTTGACATACCTCCAATACAAAATGCTAACAAGGCCAGCAAGAAGCAAAGGAACAATAGAGTAAGTACCCTTATGTTCATCAATCCTTTCGATTACAAATATAGCCATGATCGATGTGAAAGCAATAGTCATCTAATCAGAAACCAAACAAAACCAGTGATCAACAAGAAGATAAAGCAAAAGAAACAGTCTCAGCTAGAGAAGAGAAAGAAGAGCGTACAGGAAGACGATCCCAGAGGAGGGTGGCATCGTCTGGGTGAAGATGATAGTAAGAAGATCCAAAAGCAACAGCAGCAACACCAATGTAAAAGCAAGTCCATCCTACTTTTTCACCTCTCAAGCTGTTTCAATACACACAGATTTAACTACAATTGAAATTAGATTGACAAAGAAGATATAGAGCTTGGAGACGTGTATAATTACGCGCCTAAATCTGAAGAAATCTTCAGGGTAATAGCAGAGGATGAGACCGATAAGGCCGATGATTAGGAAAGGGAAGTTGGAAATGACATTAAGAGCATTTGGAATACCTGAGAATAGATCGTGGATTGTAAGATATAAACCCTAAAATCAAAGGGGATTTAAGAAGAAGATGATGATGATTGGAGAAGTGTGTGAGAAAAATACCGAGGAAGGAGCGTTGATCGGCAAAATTGTGGTAAGCTTGAGATTGAGGGATCGTGGGAGTGACGATCATTAGAACTATGAAGATTACAATCGCCGATCCCCATGCGTATACTGTTCGCTTCTTCATCGTCTTCGTTTTGCTTCTGAGAGAGAATCTCAGGTTTGACTCTTTCTTTTTTGGTTTTTTTTGGGGTCGATGTCATTAAAAGTTTTGAGGAAAAATGAATTGGTGAAATTTCAACGGGAAGGGTAAAACGGTAAATGTCAATGTGAGGACGCGCGATTATTCGGTTAGTATTTTTTTTTTTGTCCGAACATATGCTCATACGATTATTTTAGTAATTTACAATTCATAAGGAGATCTCACTATTGATTCTTTTTATGATAAAGTTACCATTGTTTGTTTTGATGCGATGATTTGTCAAGAAATATATAGATTGAAGTTAGGTTTTAAGATTTATAGTTTTGAAGCAATGCGTAAATCAGAGTAAAAGAAGATGAATGCTTTATTACATTCATTCTAAATTTGAAACTAGAAATATCAAAGGTAGTTTGTATCGGAAACTTTCTCTATCGAATCATGGGTTTCTCTAATCCTATCCTCAACTTATTTATAGCTAATGTCAATCAAAACGTTAGGAAAACGTTTACAAATTGAATTCTAGATTCTCTCACAACTTGCTTTTAAAAATACGAACATAGTTAAAGCACTAAATTGGTTTAGTTTCACTAAGAATGTGTTATTTAAATCACCAAGAGCTTTAGAGCCGATAGTCCGTAATCTTTTTGATCAAAGACTAACTCAGATAAATTGGTCCTCTCCCCGACACCGAAACTTTAACACTCGTGACTTTGAGGCACACTAAAAACGTTTTTAGATTTCAAACACCAAGCCATACAAGAAGAGGAACGACATTCTTCATCTTACTTAATTTCATTTGCGTTTTTTGATGTCACGAGAGCGAATTAATGATGTTGTTCTTCATCACTGTGATGTAGTCGTCACCTTCACTTGGCTTCTCATTCATCTACACTTTCCCATACATTTCAATTGTTAGTTCCCTCAAAACAAACATAAAGACAATTTAAGTAACATAGCAATGCTAAAAACAATTTATGGTACATAGATATAGGATTAGTTGTTGATAGATAATACATGAAAATATGTAAAAGTCATCGCTCTCTATACACAATACCACACAGCATTCAAATCCAGGTTTGATAATGAGATCAAAACAGTCTCTCTCGAACCACTAGTATCAATATCTTAAAAACCCATTGCTTCATGAACTTCATTATAAATTATAAACCATCAATTAATTCTTAACATAACCCACCCAATGCTTAGCTTAAGAAAAAAAAAATGTCCTCCCAAGATCGATATATGGACCCTAAACATGTAAGAAAGTAACATCTTTGTTCATATTTTAACCAAAACAAAAACATCTTAGTTCATAATCATGTCTATAACTTATTACCCAAGATATATATGTGTCTATTTACTAGCACATTGTATCCATTCTACAAAAAAGGAAAAAGAAATGAAGAAGATAAGAGGAGACACACCTTGACATGGAAGTTATAGGAAACCACCCTTTGATTTTGGCAAACTTGAGCAGTAGAAGCACTTAAAACACTCAAACCTTGCACTTCCATTACATGAAGCAAGTTTGAAAACTCGTTTTCTTTTTCCTTCTTCATGCATATTTGTACAACAGCCTCATAACCTGATTCCCCTAATTCAAGAACCGAGATTGCTCGAATCGAAGGACCTCGTCTCTCTAACTCCACAAGCTTCTGTTTTCTGAGAGTTAGCTCTTCAACCTCATTTTGCAGCTTGGGAATGTAAGTGATCACTCTATCGATTATAGAAGGCGCACACCATTTCTTCTGTTAATCAAAAATAAAAATTAATTAGTTCAACAAGAACATAACTAAGTTGTAATTACAAAAATATCATGAAAACCTTGGAAGAAGAAGAATGATCAGGAAGAAGAGTGCCGAGAGTGAGGTAAGAGGCATGAAGTCTCATCCTCCTTAGCCGCTCCTTGGCATTATGGTTTTGTTTCTTTGCAGCACCACTTGAACCATCATCCTCATGCAATACTTGTTCCTTCCCTTTCCTTTGTGATTGACACGTGTCCTTCTCTGCGATCGTTTCTGCAGGGATATGCAAGCGATCATGCAGTAAACTAGATGTTGAAGTCTGATGATTCGGCTGAGAAGACATGTATATACGACCACGCGCAAGAGAAACAATAAAAAGGCTTGGGGCAGGACCCTATTTATACTCAGAATAGCAATTTATAAATCTCTAAACCCTAATTAAGTTAACAAGATGAATCATGACCGTGATATGTATATATATGTATGTAGATGTATATATATAGGGGCAGGAGCTAAAAGTCAACCCCAAACGCAGTAATAAATAACAATGCAATGAAGCTGCACACAACTTTAGTTTTCAATATTAAAAATGACTAATGATGAAAATTAAATAAAAAAAATATTAAGAGGTTCAGGGAATCACAGGTCATAACAAGTTAATAGAAGAGAAAAGGTCGTATAATATCAGCGACTCTGTAGTACAGACGGATTGGGAAATGATAAACTCAATGCGAGCGAGAGAGAAGAAGAAGAAAGATTTAATTTTCCGATGAAAAGAAGCATCTTCAGACAGGATTAAAGCTTCTTACCTGATTCATCATCTCCGATGTTTTCTCCTTTGTAAGAATGCAGAGGTTGTCTTAGACCAAAAAGAAAAAGACACAATTTTTCGAATCTAGTCTCTGGTCTGGTTTAGGTACGTGTACGTGGGTCTTAATGCAGTACAAATGGCGTTAAACTGTAGTACACACCAGTACACACATTTTTTTGTTTGTTTAATGTGTATATTGGGATTATATGTAATCCTATAAGTCCTTATTTTAATCAACAGATTATTGTATGGAGTCGATTCAGTCAATCCTCGTAATACTTAGTATTTTTTTTTTGGTATATTGATAAATTATTGTGTTGTCAAAAAGAGAGAATATTTAAGTGCTTCTTTTTATCAAATTTAATTTGAAAATGATAAACACGAATTAGATGAAAATACTAATGTATTATATTATTTAAAATATAATCAAATATTTTTATTAAATTTTAAACGAATGTAATACAAAAACAAATATTCGAAACTCCAAGGTGGGTGAGCACCACAACAATTCCTTGACAACAAATGAAGAACATGAAAAAACTGTTGAAAATTCTCTCTGAGTTGTGTTTCTAAGAAAAACTCTGTACAAGCAAAGCTTCTGCAAGTTATCATCACCTGTCGTCGATGATCCAAATCCCAAAATACAAAGTGAATCCAAATCAATTGAGAGATTCTTCCCTTATTCTAATATTCAACCATTCCTTCCTAAGTTTGACCGTCTTTGTAGTATACGGTCAGCCCGTTCAAGGATCCTGTCAGTCCGCTCATTAGGCACATACCCTCTCCGTTCTATTCTTTCAACCATCTCATATGCATCTCCCACCTTGTTCATCACAACCATTCTCAACAGCATATTGTACGTGTACATATCAAGAGGATAGCATTTCTCTATAATTTCATCTAACCGCTTCAGTTCTACTTCCAAATCGATTCGTCCCGAGAATACTCCTATCAACTCACCAAGAGCCTTCATCTCAGGGATTTTTTCTTCTACATCTCTCATCCGTGTCCATGCTTCATACACCTCTTTGCTCTTCATCGCGTTATGTAAAAGGACATTACCGATGAATGAAGTAATACCGCGCCCGCTTTTCCTAAATTCATTGACTAATCCAACTGCCTCCTCATACTTTTCTTCGTTGCACAACTTTTGTATGTTAACTTCGTAACATTCGATGCTAGGCTGCATTCCTTTGTATTTCATTTCTTCCAAAAAATACATCGCATCATCCAATCTATTTGCTTTACAGAGGCCACCAACCATTGCATGGTAAAATTGTCTTTTTGTCTCACCTTTTTCACGCAGGTCATGGAAAAAGTGAAGAGCATCGGCGATTTTCTCATTTTTAAGATAACTCTGCAGCATGAGAATGTTTGAATCTAGTGTTGGCGTGATCCCATCTCTATCCATCATATCATACACTAATCTTGCGAGTTTCGGGTTTCCTGCATACCCAGCTCCTTCGATGAATAGGTTGTAGGCCCCAGCTTTGTGTTCATAAAGAGACAATTGGAACTTGAGCATAGTAAAAAAACTTTTGTCCCCGCTTTCCATCGCACAAACACATCGAATAACATTTCGATAGAGACTACGGGTTGGGATGTAGCCCTTTTCCTGCATTCTGATGAGAAGTTTAGCAGCTATGTCTCCCCTCATTGATGTGATTGAGCCGTATATCAAGCTGATGAACCATTTCCAGGTGGTCGCTACACCACTTTTATTGAAAAGGTCATTAATCAAAAGAGCGTCCTGCACTTTCCCAACATTGCAAAGAGCTGATATGATCTCGCAACTACCTAAACGTTTAGGCAATAAGTCCCGTTCTGAGGCAACAATAACCAGCTCCTTCGCCATATCAACCTTCCCCTTCCAGCACAAAGCATTGGTAAGCATACAAAAAGTATGTGAACCAAGAGAAAGCCCTCTTTCCATCGCACCCTTCAAGATATCATAAGCTTGTTCGACACGTCTGTCAGCACAAAGGGTCTGAATCAGATAGCTGTAAGACCTGGGGGTAGGAGCAAAGTCAATTTCTGACCTCGACCGGTATAACTCCAGGGCTTCATCTACCAATCCGGCTTTGCAAAAGAAGCATAAAGCTGAATTCATAGTTTTCTTATTAGGCAAAACTCCACGCACCATCATCTCCGTCAGGATATCATAAACACTCCCAAGATTGTGTTCTTTCAAAAGTTGAGAGATCAAAGCGTTATACCCAAAAACTTCGAGTTCACAACCTTCTAAAGGACTAATCTGCTGCAAGAAACCTGCAGTGTTGTTCAAGAATCCAGCTCCAATAAGAGCTCTAATCCAAATGCTATAAGCACGGTCTGTATTAACTGTTCCCACCACTTTGATATCGTCTAACAATTTAGTAGCTTCATGGAATTTTCGTTTAGAACACAGAGCATTAATCAAAACGCCTAAGCCAGAACCACATCCAGCAGGATCATAGGGGAGCAAGTCGCGGAGATAAGCTTCAGCCTCATCAAGCTGGCCTTGCTTGCACAACTTCTTCACCAAAATGGAATGCGTAACAGCGCAGACGAAGCCACGGGCCGAGATCTGGTCAAAGATAACGTCAACGGTATCAAAGCACTTCTCCTCAACAAGTGCATTCAGGAGAACGTGATAACCATAAGAATCCAAATCCAAACCTCGAAATCTCATGTGACCAAAATGCTGGAGAGCTATATCAGTGCGACCAGCGACGGCATATCCCATGACTAGAGCATCACAGAGACGGAGGGAAGGACGGTAACCTTCGAAACCAACGCTTAGATCTAAGAAGTCAATCATAAGATTCGCAAGCTTAGCTCTGCGAAGGATCTTGAAGATGGCATGGAAAGTAGCGCGCGTATGATGAAATCCAGGCTGACGAGCTGCCCAATCGAAGAACTTGAGACATGAGAGGATATCGTGACGAGTGTGTTCAAGCACATCGAGAACGAATTTCTCACTGAGACGAAGACGGAGACTAGAGAGGTGAAGATAAAAAGCTCGATCATCTCCTTCAGTTGAAGGACCTCGAAGGATGTCAAAGATTCGATTGATTATTAACTGGTGGCTCCGTAACTGCACATCGCGTTTAAACCAGGATTTCACCTCACGGACTAGGATATCGCCGGAGATTGAATCCTTCGTGAATGTAGAGAAAGGAGAAGGAGAAAGAGAAGTTGACAAAACATCGCCGCCGTGACCGGAAATGAAGTCTCTGAGCGACGCAGAGAGCGATAATATCCTCCGCCTGAGGAGCATTCCTTACTAATCGCATGATCTCGGCGGTGACCACACCGAACCTCCAAATCCTCTTTCTTTCGATTCGATGTAAAACCCTAACTTTTTTCAACCAATCAGTTACTTCCACGTCATACTTGATGCCGTGGCTTTTGTTGTTCTTACGAAAATGCCCTTTTTAGTTTAGTACGAATATTTCCCTGCTCGTTCTGTTTCCTTTCTCCGTCGCGAAAAAGATGGGGACCAATCTGAGATCCGTGCTCTATCTCCTCCTTCTTCTTTTCTTCGTCGTCGTCGGCGTCAACGCTCAAAATCGGAGACCTAAGAATGTTCAGGTTGCGGTTAGAGCGAAGTGGCAGGGTACTCCTCTTCTCCTCGAGGCTGGGTAATGCTTTGTTGATTAACATTTCTTACTTTTCTCGAACACCATTGTTACTGTTTCTTACGCTTCGATAGTGAAATCCGAGTGTTTTTGTTGTGATAGAGAGTTGATTTCTAAAGAATCGAAGCAGTTGTTCTGGGAGTTTACTGCTGCTTGGCTTGGTTCCGATGAAGATAATGGTGATTCCGATTGTAAATCCGCCAGAGATTGTCTTCTTAAGATATCGAAACAGGCGTCGTCTCTATTGGCTCAACCAGTGTCTTCTCTCTTCCATTTCTCGCTTACTCTGAGATCTGCCTCGCCTAGACTTATACTTTACCGTCAATTAGCTGATGAGTCTCTCTCTTCTTTCCCTCACGGTGATGATCCCACTGCGACTCACTGCTGTTGGGTCGACACTGGCTCCTCTCTCTTTTACGACGTTGCAGATCTCCTCTCCTGGCTCACCTCTCCTGCGTATGCTCTGATATTCCCTTTTTTTTTCTTCTTTTTTTCTCTTTGGGTTAAGATCACAATTTGATATTTTTAAGCTGCATTTCCTTGGATACTAGTGCCGGAGACGTGGCTCAGGGACCTGAGCTCTTTGACTTTGATCACGTTCATTTTGATTCAAGAGCTGGAAGCCCAGTTGCCGTTCTCTATGGGGCTGTTGGGACTGGTTGTTTTAGGAAATTTCACCACTCGCTTGCTAAAGCAGCCACTGAGGTCTGTATTTTTTCCTAGGCAACTTGTCCTTCATTGTTGAGAACGTATTCTATCGTTGGGGTAGAAAAGGAAGGCTTTACCTAGACGACGAGGCATGAGCTTGAGAAGTACTGTCGTATGGGGTTCAAATGTTTCTTTTTTTTTTGACTGTCTTGATAAAACAACTTCAGGCTCCATTGTCCAGAGATTTAATTTCTTAGCGTCTTTCTGTTTTTGTTGTGTGCATGCTAAAGAAGCCTTGGTTTCCTACAGGGAAAAGTTACGTATGTTGTAAGACCAGTATTACCTTCGGGTTGTGAAGGAAAAACTAGACCCTGTGGTGCTATTGGGGCAAGGGATAACGTTAGCTTAGCTGGTTATGGTGTGGAGCTTGCTTTGAAGAACATGGAATATAAGGCAATGGATGATAGTGCTATAAAGAAAGGTTAGAGTTGAACACTCATTTATTGATTTTGCCACCTGAATATTGAAAGCTAAAGACTATTCTTATGGTTACTTATTCCTTATATTTTTTCTGTTAGCTGAGTGTTTTTGCTATGAGTTCCAGGTCTCACTCTTGAAGATCCAAGGACTGAAGATCTTAGTCAAGATGTTAGGGGCTTTATATTCTCAAAAATCCTGGTATGTTTAATTTGAAAAATAATATATTGAACCCTTTCTTTTTAAAAGTCACGTCGTTTGATTTGCACGGATGCATGGATGCTCGCATAAATGAATTTGTGTTTGTTAATGGATGTGAGATGGAGGGAGATAGAAGAGGGATGATGGAGATAATTTCTGTAGCAGTTTTTTCGTTTTCTATAGGGTGATTATTAGTGTCAGCGCTCCTTTTTTTGCAGGACAGGAAACCCGAGCTAAGATCAGAAGTCATGGCTTTTAGGGATTATCTCCTATCATCGACAGTATCAGACACGCTAGATGTTTGGGAGCTCAAGGGTAGTTCTGCATCCTGCATGCTTGGCTTGGTGATAATAGAATTTAGTAAAGTGTTTCCTAATTTATCTTTGTTCCACAGATTTAGGACACCAAACAGCCCAGAGAATAGTCCATGCCTCCGATCCTTTGCAGTCTATGCAAGAAATTAATCAAAATTTTCCTAGTGTAGTTTCTTCATTATCTCGCATGAAGGTATGTCATTGTTCTTTGATGCTGTGTTAACTTTACACTGCTGGTTGAGTTGTTTTCTTATGGTTTTTCTGATTTTAGATGTCTGGTTAATCGTGCAGCTCAATGAATCGATCAAAGATGAGATTCTTTCAAACCAGAGAATGGTTCCCCCTGGCAAGGCTTTGTTGGCTCTGAATGGTGCCCTGTTGAACATCGAAGATATGGACCTATACATGTAATACCCTTTTTGCACATTGTTACTTTTTCCATGATCTAGGCATATTGTAACATATTATTAACCATGGGAATCTTTTTATGGCTTGGGAAGCTGAAATTATGATATTTTTCCCTTGCTTGGTACTTTTCCCCAAGCCTACTTTAGCTTGAGTATGGCCAGATCTAGTTTCCAGTCTTTCTATTCACTTACATTTTGATATCAGTTTGCGTTGTATTGCTTTTCATTTTACTCATTCTAAAAGCACATGCCTAAATTTTTGGTTATAGTCCTTTTGCCATGATCTTCTGATCCTTCTGTCTGTAGGTTGATGGATTTGGCTCATCAGGAGTTGTCCCTGGCCAACCACTTTTCGAAGCTTAAGGTACTCTTGTAAATTGGTCTTACGTTTTATAATTTAATGCTTTTTTTTTTTTTTTTCTGTTTGGCTCGAGATCTCGTACATACATCCTACTTCTTGTTTGATGCATGTACAACACAGAGATAAAATGTAAAACTGTAGTTTATATAACATGGAGGAAAAATTGGAACTATACAAATTGATTGATGATTTCTTTCCATCTATTTAGGACACTAAGTTCTGATTAGTCTTGAACCTATCGATGTGCTAAAATGTTTATGCAACTGTCAGATACCTGATGGAGCCATACGGAAACTTCTACTAACTACTCCTCTCCCTGAACCGGATTCATATCGGGTTGATTTCCGTTCTGTGCATGTTAACTATCTCAACAATCTGGAAGAGGATGATATGTACAAGCGCTGGCGGAGTAATATTAATGAGGTAACAATGCAGCTGACATCTTCTTGATAATTGAGGATACATATGATTTATTTGTGAGCAAGGTGCCATTTGGAAAATAATCTCTAAAGGTCTGTGTTTCTCTCACCTTGTAATAAGATTTTGATGCCTGCCTTCCCTGGCCAACTACGTTACATCCGAAAGAACCTATTCCATGCAGTGTATGTTATTGATCCAGCGACTGCCTGCGGTCTTGAGGTAAGTCTCATATCTCCCCTTTCCCGGCACTGCTGGCTCTTCCTCCCTTATTCATGAGTACAGAGCTTTTGAGCTAACTATTGTTGGATCTTTACAGTCCATTGATACTCTCAGATCTTTATATGAAAATCAACTCCCTGTGAGGTTTGGGGTGATATTATATTCCACTCAATTAATCAAGACAATCGAGGAGAATGGTGGTCAAAGCCCATCTTCTGATGCAGAGACTAATGCCCATGTGAAAGAGGACATATCCACTATGGTATTTACAATTTAGAATATAACTTTACTATTATCATTTTCCCAATTTTGAAATTTCCCCCCCTGCTTGGGGATGAAACTAAGGATGGATTTCTTTTCTGATGAAAAACTCTCCTCGCAGATCATACGTCTTTTTCTGTACATCAAGGAGCACCATGGGATTCAAACAGCTTTTCAGTTCTTGGGCAAAGTAATAGACATTAACACTTAGCTCATAGTTAGAAGTGTCTTGATGATTTCTCGTTGGTTATATGTCATTTTTTGCTATAATTTCAAGTATCCAAAACATTAGTTGCTAACATCTTCAGGTTGTTTAATAGGTAAACACACTAAGGACTGAATCTGCTGATTCTTCCGAAGATGACATTGAACAGCAGCATGTTGATGGAGCATTTGTTGAGACAATTTTGTAAGTACCATGGATATTTAGAATCATAATCATAGATCACAGATCTATTTTATCTTCTATCTTTGTGAAAAATTTGGATTGTATTCCCTAGCGCTCCTAAAGTTGGATCTTTTTGATTCCAGACCAAAGGTTAAATCACCCCCTCAGGAGATATTGCTGAAACTGCAACAAGAGCACACTTTGAAGGAGGCATCTGAAGCAAGCTCCTTGTTTGTATTTAAGCTGGGTCTATCGAAACTGAAGTGTTCCTTTTTGATGAATGGCCTTGTCTTTGATTCTGTTGAGGTACTTTTGTGATCTCTTTTAATATGTTAAGGTTCTCATATTTTGGTAGCTTATTGTAAGCATGCGTCTAATTCGTCATTATAATTGCACATGCAAACCATTTTGCTACTTTAGTGTGTATCAACTTTCACATCTGCATAGTAACAGCTTTTAATTTTCTACCACTGTGATTTTCTTAAGTCTATTGAAAGTTGGTCCATGAAGCTAGCTCTCGTTTTTCCAGGAAGAAGCTCTTTTAACTGCCATGAATGATGAGCTTCCCAAGATACAAGAACAAGTTTATTACGGCCAGATAGAATCTCGTACTAATGTTTTGGACAAATTGCTTTCGGAAAGTGGTCTTAGCCGGTATAATCCACAGGTAGGGAGTTTCACTGTCAGCATTTTTTGTAATTTGTTTGTTGTTTATTCATTACTAATTCCAAGAAGTGGCTGCCTTCTCGTAATTACATTGTTTGTAGATTATTAGTGGAGGAAAGAACAAACCAAGGTTTGTGTCGCTGGCTTCATCTACCAGGAGGGGGGAATCTATGCTGAATGATGTTAACTACTTGCATTCTCCTGAAAGTAAGTAACCTTGCTATTTATATAGTCAACAGCTTCCTGTCCATAGCTCAAATGTGTGATCTTCTCATGCAACCTCATTTGATATATATCTTCTTATGTCTATTCCAGCTTCAGATGATGTAAAGTATGTGACGCATCTTCTTGCTGTTGATGTTGCAACGAAGAAAGGAATGAAATTGTTACATGAAGGAGTCCATTACCTGGTTAGTTGATGTATTAATAGCTTCCTGTCACGTTCTTTACACCCCTTTTCTTGACCCTCAGTTGGATCCACACATGTTATAGATGTTCTTGCATTTTCATTCAGATTGGAGGTTCCAAAAGTGCTCGTCTTGGAGTCTTATTTAGTAGCGGTCAGAATGCTGACCCATATAGCCTTCTATTTATGAAGTTTTTTGAAAAAACTGCATCATCATTTAGGTACGTGACTTTTTGTTTTAGAGGTGATATGTAATGTGTTCTTGTTGGTGCTTTTATTTGTGTTATTTCCTTCCCTTCATCTTTGTTTGTTATGTTTGCTGTCTAATTGTTTGCAGTCATAAAGAAAAGGTGCTATACTTCCTAGATAAACTCTGCTTGTTTTATGAGCTTGAATATCTGTCAAAAACATCAGTGGAACCTGCTAGCTCTCAAAAGCTTATTGATAAAGTCCTTGAGCTTGCTGAGGAGTACGGGTTATCTTCCAAGGCATATCAATCTTGTCTCGTTGAATCTTTGGATGAGGAAATAGTTAAGAGTTTGACAAAGGTATGCTGCTTTAGAAAATTTCCAATCATGTCTGGAAGAACATTGGTACACGAATCTTCAATTTTCCTCAGAAACAGCAATGACGTTAACAATGGTTGTTGTTTACAATTTTCACACAGGTCGCCCAATTCTTGTCTTGGGAACTTGGGCTTGAATCTGATGCAAATGCAATTATTTCAAATGGAAGGGTGTGTAAACCAAATTTAATCCTTTTCTGTTTGTTTTTTTACTATATTTATGTACGCTTAGTGTTAGTACCAATTATGTATTTATAAATCTTCATCACATTCAATTATATATTTGGTAGGTGATATTTCCAGTGGATGAGAGGACATTTTTGGGCCAAGATTTACACCTTCTTGAGTCAATGGAGTTCAATCAAAGAGTAAAGCCTGTTCAAGAAATTATTGAAGGCATTGAATGGCAGGATGTGGATCCTGATTTGTTGACAAGGTCTCTCGTTTCTTGCTTCAACTGTGTTTTTCCTTCTTTTCTGCCAAACCAAAAATTTAAACAGGAATTTTGTAGTCGTTATGCTTATTCTTGTCAAGTTTTTTCCTAGTTCTTGGTGAGCAAAGTTTCACTAGCTGCATAATTCACTGGTCATTGAAAATTAACTTGATAATACCCTTGCTCTATGCCTCTGATCTCTTTCTGGATCATATCCTTTTACTTTCCCTTCTAGATGTGGCCCTTGCTGCTTATTTTCTTTTAAGTACAAATGTACAATATTGGCTTTATTTGCTCTCTAGGCTGATATTTTCTCCCGTACTTTCTTCTTCAAGGAGGGATGATTCCTTGTATCTTTTGAAAATAGCTAATAGGATATGGCTCTTCTACGAATAATCCCTTGTATGGTTTGAAAAATAACTGATAGAACATTGTTTTTTCTTTCGTAACATTTGCAGTAAATATTTTAGCGATGTCTTCATGTTTGTGTCATCTGCAATGGCAACACGGGATCGTAGTTCTGAAAGTGCACGATTTGAAGTGTTGAATTCAGAATACAGGTATGTATACTGGCTATGTTGGTAGTTGCTCTTCTGTTTCGATTTTCTTGGGAATTTTAGACTATAACTAAGATGTCCATATGTTGTGTAGTGCGGTTATGCTGGGAAACGAAAATGCAACTATACACATTGATGCTGTTATCGATCCTTTAAGCCCCACTGGTCAAAAACTAGCATCCCTTCTTCAAGTTCTACAGAAACATGTTCAGACGAGCATGAGGATTGTTCTGAATCCTATGGTGAGTAAAACATATACTGCTCACCTATTTGAAATCATGTGAATGTCAAACTTAATGTTCTGAGCCACGGCCACCTAGATGTTCAAAGGGCATTCTTCTGGTGACTGTTACTCTTGTTGAGATCAGTATTTGTATGATGTTACAGTTGCCTTACTGATGTGGTTAACTTAGATATTTTTCATGTGTACAGTATTCTGTTTCAAGGGGAATTATTTCTTATTGGAAAAAGGAAATACATATTGTTCATGTGTATGATCTAGAGTTCTTAATTTTCATTGGCAGAGTTCCCTTGTGGACATTCCTCTGAAGAATTACTACAGATATGTCTTGCCCAATATGGTATGTTATTTGAAAAGATCTTAAAATTATATGACGGTCTGGTATTGTCATATTCCCTGATCAAATATTGATTTTGCTATTTCGTTTTTTCAGGATGATTACAGCAATACAGGTTTTGATGTAGATGGACCTAAGGCATTTTTCGCAAATATGCCATTGTCCAAGACGCTTACCATGAATCTTGACGTTCCAGAGCCATGGCTTGTTGAACCAGTAATTGCCATGTATGGTATTTTCCCCTGAAAAGGAAAATGGGACTCTGCTGATTTTTCACTGCGTTAAGGCATTTGCTTGTTTAGCTCACTTATTTTTTCTTATGCCTGACTTTCTACTTTCTTTTCTCTCTTCTGGATTTGTCCTTGTCCAGTCATGATCTTGATAATATTTTGCTTGAGAATCTGGGAGATACCACTACACTGCAGGCAGTTTTTGAGGTTGAATCTCTGGTTCTTACAGGTAGGTTTTCTAATCTTATCCTTCAGCGCTGGCAGGATTTTTTCATGTTATTATTAACATAACCCTTGCACAGGTCATTGCTCGGAAAAGGATCATGAGTCTCCTCGTGGCCTTCAGCTGATTCTGGGAACCAAAAATAGACCGCATTTGGTTGATACTCTTGTGATGGCCAATTTGGGTTATTGGCAGATGAAAGTATCCCCTGGGGTTTGGTATTTACAACTTGCTCCAGGTAGAAGTTCTGAGCTATACGTTTTGAAAGGAGGTATTGATGGGAGTCAAGATCAATCCTCGCTGAAGCGTATTACCATCGATGATCTGCGTGGTAAAGTTGTTCATTTAGAAGTAGTTAAGAGAAAGGGTAAGGAGCATGAAAAGTTGCTAGTTCCTTCAGACGGTGATGATGGTGTGCCTCAAAAGAACAAAGTAAGTGCTACCCTACTCAAATAAAAAACTTACATAAGAAATATTGGTCCTTGAAAATGCAGGTTATTTATCCTCTGATTATGCTCTTTTGTTTAGAAGGGAAGCTGGAACTCAAATTTCTTAAAATGGGCGTCTGGTTTTGTTGGTGGTTGTCAACAATCAATGAAGGGAGGTTCCGAAAAAGTGAGTAGCTTACATAATCTGGACTAACTTTTTTGATTGTTGTAAACTTGTTGCATCTGATTTATAACTTGTGGACTACCTTTGCAACTGTTTTAATCTTGTTATTTTTATTTTTCATCTTTTCAGGAGCATGAAAAGGGTGGAAGACATGGGAAAACGATAAATATATTCTCCGTTGCTTCAGGGCATTTGTAAGTGCAAGCATTTTTCTTAACTGCTTGACCACATACATTGACTTCATTATGCTAGGAAGGGGGAAATAATTCATCAGCTATATGTGCCGAGACATTTTAGATAATCTGAATTACTTATAAGTGCATCACACATATGAAAAAGAAAATCATGTCTGGTATTTCTACGTCTATGTATGGATATTCGTGTGTATATCATGTGGACAGAAAGTTTAGTATATAATTGTTTGTTATCATTTCCTTTCTGATACTGAGGCATTGCTTATGGCAGATACGAGCGTTTCCTTAAGATCATGATTCTCAGTGTCCTGAAGAACACCAATCGTCCTGTAAAATTCTGGTTTATAAAGAATTATCTCTCTCCTCAATTTAAGGTTTGTTTATTTTTTCTTTGCATACACATAAGGTTTGTGTTTGTGTCTATTTATGTTTTTATCTCTAAATATGAATTTATTTTTTTAACCAATTTAACTTCATCTGTATCACATTCTACTCTTGCAGGATGTGATTCCACATATGGCACAAGAATACAACTTTGAGTATGAGCTGATTACATACAAATGGCCTTCCTGGTTGCATAAGCAGAAAGAAAAACAGCGAATTATTTGGGCCTACAAAATACTTTTCCTTGATGTTATATTTCCCCTCTCATTGGAAAAGGTACGGATGATCATATCATATCTTCATTTCTTTCTTGCGATTTTTGATGTTTATAAGGCACTCTACTCGTATTCTGTAGGTTATATTTGTCGATGCAGATCAAATTATAAGGACAGATATGGGAGAACTGTACGATATGGATATAAAAGGAAGACCTCTCGCGTATACTCCTTTTTGTGACAACAACAGGGAAATGGATGGCTATCGATTTTGGAGTCAAGTAAGCATTAATCTGTTATTTCCTGTAGGGGGATAATTGGTTTCCTTGGTCTAACATTCTCAATTGCTTTGAACAGGGTTTCTGGAAAGAACATTTACGTGGTAGGCCATACCATATCAGGTAGACGAACTAACCTCACTTGAACCTCAGTAAGTTGTTGCTTTTCCCATTCTTGACGAGCCTTGTTCTATCTGTAGTGCTCTGTACGTTGTTGACTTGGTCAAATTCCGAGAGACTGCGGCAGGAGATAATCTAAGAGTATTCTATGAGACGCTTAGCAAGGATCCAAATAGTTTGTCCAACCTAGATCAGGCAAGTTGTTCAATATTGTTATCTACATTTTCATTAGTTAGGGCTGTAACCTCTCTTTGATCACGCTATCATTTTCCTTTATTTTGGTAAGCCTTAGCATTTGGATCTTATCCTAACCCAGTTTCTAAATGGCGGCAGTCACTAATTTTTTTTTCCCCTTGAACCCAATACTATATTTGATCTTCTGAAGTAAAATCTACCGACCGACCTTGCTTTCGATGCAGCTGTGACCACTATATACACCACCACCTTCTTTCAAGTTGAAAAAGCTTGGCGACTACGATCATACGATGATCTGAATCTTTAGAACATTCTACTACTTGCTTATCTTCTTAAGTTCTAGGTTCAAACTTGTTGATGGCATGGCATTTATCTTGTTTCAGGATCTTCCTAATTATGCTCAGCATACTGTTCCTATATTTTCACTTCCCCAAGAGTGGCTGTGGTGTGAATCCTGGTGTGGAAACGCCACAAAAGCCAAAGCCAGAACAATCGATCTTTGCAATAATCCGATGACAAAGGAACCAAAGCTTCAGGTAAATGATGGCTTTTCGAAGTTTCGCTAGGGAAATTATTTTCCATATCTACAACAATTATAAAGCAATTGTTAAATGTGGTGTTCTCCTGCAGGGTGCAAGAAGAATCGTAACTGAATGGCCCGATCTTGATCTCGAGGCACGGAAATTCACAGCAAAAATCTTGGGTGAAGATGTGGAACTCAACGAGCCACCAGTAGCTGCAATTGCTACAGACAAACCTAATCCTCCTCCATCAAGTGATGTCTCTGAAGATTCAGAACAAGACTTGGAATCTAAGGCAGAGCTGTAAATGCAAGTTCCTGAAAGTTTCAAAAGAGGAGAAAGAAAAGAAAACATCAATCGTGGTTATCTTAAATTGCTAGATAAGGTTTCTAATTTTGTAGTAGCAGTTTCGTAGACATCTCTGTCAGCATAAAAATTAGACAGAAGATAGAACAGCCATATGCAGGAGAATAATATCAGTATAATATGATTTTCAATCAATAACAAAACTCAATCTATTTGTAAACATATAGAGATACTGTACCTTCAATACGTATTTTTATTTTAATGTCACCCGTTTGATGAAGGGGATTTATTTCCCCAATTGGTCCGAAATAAACCAAACCCAAACCAACAATAAAACCGAGCAGAATTTCGAATTTACATGTGTCAGTGTGTGTATAAAATGCAACATGTTCTTGGAGCAAAGAAACCTTTGCACAGTTATCAATTCTCTGCAATCGGATCGATAATTCTCCATCTACATATCTTTAAATTCTTGAATTTTCCAATCGATTTCATGAATTAGTATGAATCCATAGATTTCTGCAATTCATTCTTTGTGAAATCGTCCAGAGATTGAAAAATGGAAGGTTCGTCGACGATTGCAAGGAAGACATGGGAGCTTGAAAACAACATTTTAACAGTAGACCAATCTGATTCAGCTTCAGACAACATCTTCTACTACGACGACACTTCACAGAGTAAGTTCCAGCAAGAGAAACCATGGGAGACCGATCCTCACTTCTTCAAACGAGTCAAGATCTCAGCGCTTGCTCTTCTTAAGATGGTGGTCCACGCTCGTTCCGGTGGCACAATTGAAATCATGGTCTTATGCAAGGTAAGACCGATGGTGATGCAATCATTGTTATGGACGCTTTTGCTTTACCAGTGGAAGGAACTGAGACGAGGGTTAATGCTCAAGCTGATGCGTATGAGTACATGGTTGAGCATTCGCAGACCAGCAAGCTCGTAAGCTCCAAAGTTTTTTAATTTTTTTGGTTTATCTTCTAAGTTTCTACAAGTCAGAACAGTTTGATTAATTATATAATTATAACTTGATCTATAAGGCGGGGCGGTTGGAGAATGTTGTTGGATGGTATCACTCACACCCTGGATATGGATGTTGGCTCTCTGGTATTGATGTTTCTACACAGAGGCTTAACCAACAGTATCAAGAACCATTTTTAGCTGTTGTTATTGATCCCACAAGGACCGTTTCAGCTGGTAAGGTTGAGATTGGAGCATTTAGAACATATTCAGAAGGATATAAGCCTCCAGATGAACCTGTTTCTGAATATCAGACTATACCTCTTAATAAGATTGAAGACTTTGGTGTTCACTGCAAACAGGTACATACTTGCATCATTTTTGTTTTCTTGATTTTTCTCATTGGAAGATCCCAACATGATTCATATGTTGGACTTTTGATTTTTTGGCAGTACTATTCATTGGATATCATTTATTTCAAGTCATCTCTTGATAGTCACCTTCTGGATCTTTTATGGAACAAGTACTGGGTGAACACTCTTTCTTCTTCCCCACTGTTGGGCAATGGAGATTATGTTGCCGGACAAATATCAGACTTGGGTAAACTCTTGGACATAGCTTAGGAATTTTTGCCTATTTTTTAGTCATAGGCTGCATTATAGGTAATGTGTTCTAACTGTTTCATAATTTTATCAATGAAGCTGAGAAGCTTGAGCAAGCGGAGAATCATCTGGCTCATTCTCGCTTTGGAGGAATTGTGCCACTTCATAGGAAAAAAGAGGTATGTATAGTGGTTCATCAAATTTTGATTGCTCTACCTTTGGAACTGTTACATCTGGCTAATTAATTACCACTTTCAACATCTAAGCTACTAAAGATGATAATTCTTTAACTTTTCAAAAGATCTCACTTGACGATTTGTGTTCTGGATCACTTTCAGGATGAGTCTCAAGTACTAACTAAGATAACTAGAGATAGCTCAAAGATACCTGTGGAACAGGTCCATGGACTAATGTCACAGGTGAGTAATAACAATCTGAAACGTAATGGTTTTATATCTTTCCCTTAAGGTTTCATGGATCTGAGACTCACTAAAATCCATCAATGTTGTTAGGTAATCAAAGATGTAATATTCAACTCAGTGCGTCAATCCAACAAATCTCCCACTGACACGTTGGATTCAGAGCCTATGATTACATCTTGAAGTTACTCTTCTTTTGGTTTCTAGTTTCACTCGTAGTGTTTTCTTGCGCAGGGATTTTTTTATTTTTTTGCAAGACGGAAATGACTAATGAGAATGAATTTAATTTTAAAATACATTTATACATGTCGGCATAAAAAAAATATTGAATAATATACAGACAAAATGTTTTAACGAATTGGCCACACATAGTTTGAAGGAAATATGAGAAAAAAACAAAAAAGATGAAACCAGAAAGCAATAATTTAATTTAAGTGGTGTTTTGCTACCGTACGCCTTCTCCGAGCTTCTTTAGGTACAGAAATGGCGCATAGAGTCGGAGGATTGAAGAGAATTAAAGTTTCAGCTGCAACTTCAGATTTTCCCATTGTTTCCCATTGGGATGAAGTGCGTGTTCATCGACGTTACTCTTTCCCGAGAAATTGTTCTTCTAATCGAAAGCCAAAGCTTCGAATTGTGGCCCAGAAATGGAAATTGAACGACATCGACCCAAGTAAGCACCTTCGAATTCGAATTCGGATTCTTTTATGGATTTTAATAAGTTTTTCGGTTTTCTTCTCTGACAGATGCTGTGCAAGAACGATTTAGTCAGTGGGTGTCTAAATCACAGAAGATTTTGAGCGACGTAACGTCTCCGTTGACAAAAAAGGGTCAGACTTTTAAGGTTGATCTTGAGGATCAACATGATTTTGAAGACTTGGAGGAACTTCTTACAGTTGAACAAACAGTTCAAAGTGATACACCCAATGGATCACTTTCTTTTGATGCTATTATCTCCATCGAGCAGTTTAGCAGGTGAACTAATTCAAAACAATGGAATCATTGAATCATCCTCACTAGTGGTTGCTGGGAATTAAGTGTTTTGTAGTAAAAAAATGGTTCTTTGATCATCCATATGATGCAGGATGAATGGACTAACTGGGAAGAAAATGCAAGATATATTTGAAACACTAGTTCCTCCACCCTCATCTACCAATGCCCGATACCTGGTGGAATATTGTTGTTTCAGGTTTTTATCGAGGGACAGCTCGGAGTTTCATCCGTGTCTCAAGGTATAGAGAAGCTGGGATGCTGTACATTGACTCTCTTATGTTTTTAGTTTTGGATATACAGAGTCCTTAAAACCAAAAAGAACTCTCTCATATCATCAGCAAAGACGTTCTTTACATTGTTTATTCGTTTCTGAACCATTGAAACTTATCTCATCATAGGAACCTGCATTCCAGAGGCTAATTTTTATCACAATGCTCGCGTGGGCCAATCCATACTGCAAAGAAAGAATTGCACGGAATAATGCCTCAGTGAAACCTTTCTTTCAGGTATTTTTCATAGAACGTTAGTCTCTTTTAGCTCATACATATGATGAAAAAAGTTGTTTTTAAAAAAATTCTGGAATTGAATCTCATTGTTGCTCTAAAGGTTGGTAGTGGTAATAGTACAAACAAACGAAGTTATGAAGTCAGTTAGACGGTATTCTACCCTTCCGGAAATTATGATTGGCATGCTGTGATAGCAGATCAATACTAATGAAAGGTTATTGATGTTGAAGGGACGGTTTGTAGGGGAAGAGGCATTTGTCCGTATTACTCCAGCAATTTCAGGCTTGGCTGATAGGGCTACAGTACATAACCTATTCAAGGCTCTAGCTACTGCCACTGATCAAAAAGGCATTTCTTTGGAGATTTGGCTAGCTTACATCCAAGAACTTGTCAAGTGAGTATGACATTTGGGTTGTTCACACTACTGACTGCAATTTCAGATGGTGAACTGTAGACCTTTTGACTAACGTGCATCTTACATCTTTGTGCATCCGATGATATCATTAGGCTTTTGAACACTTAAGAGTTTAAATATATGACATTCCTTTTGAGTAAACTTTTCGTGCTAGTAGAGTTTGAATGTACGACAACCTGTTGACTTAGCTTTTTGCATAAATAAACGTGGACCCCAACATTATTTTCCTAGCTGAGTATCTTTCCATTGTCAGAACAGAATACACGAAGGACGGAAGTCATACCAGACTACAGAATCTCTGCAGTTGTCATCAGAGAGACTTTTATGCATGGGCTCTAACAGGAAAGGACCTGTTTTAAAGTGGGAGAATAACGTTGCATGGCCTGGGAAACTGACTCTAACTGATAAAGCTCTCTATTTTCAGGTATTGGTAGTTCTTTATTTTCTAAGTTTCTCGGGAAGAAGCGATAGAACATTATTTGCTATTTGCTTATAGAAATGAGATGGCAATCATGTACCTTTTTCCTTCAGTTTTACATATTCCTTGCATAGTTATACGATTTTAGCTGGAATTCTCAGTTGTTTAAAGTTTAAAGCTTGCGAACCCATCTCTTATTTGAATGTTCTTTTGGTGTAGAAATGAGACCCTTCTCATGGACATGCTCTTTTGGTATGCCTTAATTGTTTTTATTTTCAGCCTGTTGACATAAAGGGTAGCAAAGGGGTCTTGAGACTTGATCTCTCGGGGGGCAAGTCAACCGTGGAGAAAGAAAAAGTGGGGCCTCTGGGGTTTTCCCTCTTTGATTCTGCAATTTCTATTTCGTCAGGCCCCGGGTGAGTTCATATGTTCATGTAACTGATGTGGTTCTGACACCTCTCTTTCGGTGCCTTATGCCTGGGTAGTCGTTTTACTTACAGATAGGCTAACCTGTAAAATGTTCATTTAGGTTGGCCACTTGGGTTTTGGAGTTTGTTGACCTAGGAGGGGAACTGAGACGTGATGTTTGGCATGCAATTATTAGTGAAGTTATAGCGTTGCACACATTTTTACGAGAATTTGGGCCAGAAGAAAATGATGAATCAGTGTTTCATGTGTTTGGTGCAAAGAAGGGCAAGGAAAAGGCAATTGTTAGTGCATCTAACTGTATTGCAAGACTTCAAGCTCTTCAATATATGCGAAATTTGCCAGATGATCCTATCAAACTAGCTCAGTTCTCTTTTCTTCGACAAGTAGCTTATGGCAACATTGTGTGTCAAACTTTAGCTGTAAATTTTTGGGGTGGACCATTAGTGACCAAAGTTCCAAACACGGTCTACAAACAAGGTACAATGGGCAGGGCTTCGAGAGAGACCTATGAAAGTTTTGATAACGTCTCTGATCTAGATGGAAGTGTCTACTTGAAAAGGTGGATGAGATCTCCGTCCTGGGGTTCAAATGCATCCATTAACTTCTGGAGAAGCTTTCCTCTACGGCAAGGCTTAATTCTGAGCAAACACCTTGCTGTGGCTGATCTCACACTTGTAGAGAGAGCAGCAGAAACATGCAAACAAAAATATAAGGTCGTAGAAAAAACTCAAGCCACTATTGATGCTG
Source organism: Cardamine occulta (assembly GCA_028015245.1). Classification (NCBI taxonomy): domain Eukaryota; kingdom Viridiplantae; phylum Streptophyta; class Magnoliopsida; order Brassicales; family Brassicaceae; genus Cardamine; species Cardamine occulta. Next base: position 16,793,780 of record CM051369.1, read on the forward strand.
CAACCATCAAAGGGATACCCAGTAACATTGATCTCTTTAAGGTAACGCTTTTTACCCATATATAGTTTTCTGTTATAAACATTATTTTCGGGGTTTTCCTCATTCTACAAGTTCAGATAACTTTCAAGTATTGTGTGCAATGTAGTCAGTATCTGTGGTATGACAGAAGCATTGCGTTTGGAGGCTCAAAGACTTCATCTCTCCTGAAATAAAGTTGTTACAGTGTGGTCTATAGGTTACTTTATGTAACCATGGGTTATATAGGCTGGTTTGGGTTTATGTTTTCCTAGTATACATATATAGAGTTTTTCATGAAATTTTTTATCGAGATCTTGGTGGTTTGTGAGGGGGAGTGGGAGGAGCTCCATTATCAAAATCCTCAGGTCTTTGTAATTTTAGTTCTACCATCTATATAATCGTTTTCTGTATTTCATTTGCATCATGGTAGTTCTTCATTACCTCACGAAAGTAAAATTAGTAGAGAATATACTGACTCAAATGTTTTTTCTTTCTGTTCTTACTTTTTTCTCCCAGGAACTCATTCTACCATTGACTATAACTGCCACAAAATTTGAGAAACTCAGGCGATGGGAGGAGCCTTATATGACGGTCTCTTTTCTAGCATTTGCATCAACAATAATTTTCAGGTTGGTTTACACCCTGACATGTGATAAATGTGATATCATGTACCTCATGTGCGTTGCATTCAGAATGATCCTTACATTTAAGATTTGCAGTTGCATGCAAAGAAATCATATTATCAACTGAAGTACCCATAATTTGGATATTGTTATTTCCCCACTGCTGCTTAGTAATGATCTGATACCGCTGAGAATACTTTTCTGTGCCTCAGGAACCTTTTGCAGTACATTTTTCCTGTGTCTTTGATATTCTTAGCAACTGGCATGTTTACGTTGAAAGGACTCAGACGTCAGGGCCGTCTTGGAAAATTGTTTGGAATGATTACCATTCGAGATCAGCGATCTTCAAATACTGTTCAAAAAATTATTGCTGTCAAAGACGCCATGCAAGATATGGAGAGCTATCTTCAAAAGATGAATGTCGTGCTTCTAAAACTACGGACAATTGTACTCTCTGGTCATCCTCAGGTATTCTATTCACTGGATTAGGTTTTAAAGCTCTTTCTTGCCACACTATCTTCTCTATGTTATCTAATAATTTAGGAATTGGGGTAGAATATCATGTGATTCTTTGCCATTGATAGTTGTCGTGACAGGTAACTATTATTTGTTGTTATATAATCTGGTTACACAATTTGAATCTTTTCTCAGATAACTACAGAAGTAGCACTGGTTTTGCTATCTATTGCAACTGTTCTAGTCATTGTCCCTTTCAAGTACGTTCTAGCCTTTGTCCTCTTCGATCAATTTACTCGGGAGCTTGAGTTCCGGAAAGAAATGGTCATCAAATTCAAAGCTTTCTTAAGAGAACGTTGGGACATGGTACCAGCGGCTCCTGTCATTGTTTTACCATTTGTGAATGAAGAGTCTACACCAGCAACTCAGGAAAAGAAGCAGCTCAGAAAACAAACACAGAGAGATGAATGATAAAAAAAAGTGTCAAATTTGTATAACCTAGTGGCATGTGCATGTTTTAGATACACTAGTTACTCAAGAAGCACAATCTTAGGAGGCACAAATACTAAATGTAGTTGACAATGATTCTCTGGTTGTTAAATGTATATGCTAAGTATTACAGAGCCATATAGATGTTAGTTAATCAAAGTTTGAAGTTTCTCTGTATCTCATGAATAAACTAACCGCCATTTTATCTTGTCAAGAAGTAAAAGAATTTTCTCACATTTCTTGCTTTTTGAATTTCGAAATTGGCCAGGCTTAAAAGATTTACTATGATTCACGGCAACCTTATCCTTTATCGTCTCAGATAATCTTGTGCTCATTATTTTCTTGTTCTTTATCCGAAGAGAGTGAGGAGTTGTCTTCTCTTGCGTATGTATTTCGAGCCTCTTCTTATGAGATTTAAAGCATGATGCAAGCTTGTTGACTGGCTTTCATGCAAGCAGACGAAATTAAAAAGAGAGCCGTTACAAAATTTAAACAGGAAATCCGGAAGAGAACTCTTTCGTGTCACATGCACCATATTTTGCTTAAAGCCTTTATATAATGATCATCCATATCAAAAATCTTATTCAATTGAAGATAAACGACATGAAGAAGATGAGAATCCATGTTGGAGGATATGTGTTAATAGCTGCAGTGATGGCATCTGTTGTATTACAGCAGCCTGTGTTGGTGACTGGACAAGCTAGAGTTCCGGCTATGTTTGTGCTCGGAGATTCATTGGTCGAAGTTGGGAACAACAACTTTCTACCAACCATAGCTCGAGCTAATTACTTGCCTTATGGCATCGACTTAAACTTCCGCCCTACTGGCAGGTTTAGCAACGGCTTGAATTTCATTGATCTGCTTGGTAAGATTTCAGACACTTGAGCTCAGTTTTTTTGTCTCTCTTTATCTTAACTGAAAAACACTTGTTCTGTAAAACAGCTCGGTTGGTAGGAATCTCATCACCTCCTCCCTTTGCGGATCCAACTACATCAGGCAATAGAATCCTTGGAGGAGTTAACTATGCATCTGCAGCTGCTGGCATCCTCGATGAATCAGGCCAAAACTATGTATGCTTCTGAGTTATTTTGTGTCATCAGTTTTAGTTGTATTTAAGTAATATCAAGGATAAAGGGGAGTGATGGTTGTAATGTGCAGGGATATAGATTCAGCATGAACCAGCAAATGGTGAACCTACAGACGACACTGAACCAAACGAGAACGATGATGAGTCCCCAAGCCTATACGGATTACTTGGCAAGATCACTAGTGATTCTAGTGTTTGGAAGCAATGACTATATCAACAACTACCTTATGCCTAATCTCTACGCCTCCAGTTTCAGATACAGACCGCCTGAGTTCGCCTATCTACTTCTCAATCAATACGCTCGCCAACTTCTTGTATGTTACATCAAATCTTCATATGGTATTATCCTTTAATCAATCTTATAAACATCTTTTGAATCTATGTGTAGGCTCTTTACAGCCTAGGTCTAAGGAAAATATTTATACCTGGAGTAGCACCACTAGGATGCATACCAAACCAACGAGCCACCGGCATTGCACCACCTGATAGATGCGTTGACAGTGTGAACCAGATTCTAGGCACATTTAACGAAGGACTAAAATCACTTGTTGACCAGCTAAACCAGCGATTACCTGGAGCCATCTATGTTTATGGCAACACATATAGCTCAATTGGTGACATCTTAAACAACCCAGCTGCTTATGGTAAACCTTCTTTGGGATTATATGGCTGCTAAAGAAAGTTTTTTCTATGCTTTCTACTCTGATCAAACATGTTTTATATGATACAGGATTCACTGTAGTGGATAGGGCTTGTTGCGGGATTGGGAGGAACCAAGGACAAATCACATGTATACCGTTCCAGACTCCTTGTCTTAACAGGAGTCAGTATGTCTTTTGGGACGCGTTCCATCCTACTCAGGCTGCTAACTCCATTCTGGCTAGACGAGCTTTCTACGGCCCTCCTTCTGATGCATATCCTGTCAATGTCCAACAGATGACTCTCCTTCACTAGTTTTTTTTGTTTTCTTTCTTTTCTTGTTTCTTGGTCTTGAAGTTGTAAGTTATGATGCTTGAACCTGTTTATCAAGCTGAAACCAAAACACTTTTACCGCAAAATAAGTTGGTTATAGTTATATCCCCATTGTTGCTTTGTAATGATCTGATATCATTGAGAATACTTTTATGTGCCTCAGGAACTTTTTGCAGTACGTTTTTCCTGTGTCTTTGATATTTTTAGCAACTGGAATGCTTACGTTGAAGGGACTCAGACGAAAAGGCAGTCTTGGTCTAGTTTCACAAACACTCAAGAGATTATAAAGAACGACTTTGTTTTATTAATGTTAAGAAACTCTCTCAAAACTTAACACTCAAAGCTCTCAATATTTGTGATACAATTATCATATCTCGACAATTGTATTTATAGGGATAGCACAACTTTGCTTCTCCTATTAATAATTGAATTAGATAACTCCTAATATCAATAGAACTTTGTTTAAGTCTATCTTATCCTTATCCGACTTAATAATAATATCTTAGACTTTTAATTAATGTTGAAGATTATCCAACATTCACCCCCTTAAGCTTCAACTTGTCTCTAGACACATCTTGCACTCCTATCAAGCTTCTCATTTCATTAAACTTGATCCGCGCCAATGCCTTAGTCAAGATATCTGCCTTTTGCTCGGTTCCCGGTACATGCTCTACATCAACAAGCTCTCTTTCTATGCATTCCCGAATGTAGTGATGACGTTTATGTATGTGTTTACTTTTGCCATGAAACACAGGATTTTTCGTTAATGCAATCGCAGATTTGTTGTCTATCTTTATAAGGACTTGCTCCGTCTTCCATCCGGTGATCTCACTCAAGATGTCTTGGAGCCAAATTGCTTGACGTGCTGCTTCCGTTGCTGCCATGAACTCGGCTTCGCAAGAGGACAGAGCCACCGTGCCCTGTTTTTGAGAGCACCACGTGATTGGAGATTCACCAAAGTAGAATATGTGACCGGTAGTACTTCTTCCATCGTCTTGATCAATGTTGTGGCTGCTATCACTAAACCCCACAATCTTCTTTGATCCTTTCCGGCTAAACTTCAGTCCGAATGACATAGTTCCTTTGAGATATCGTAATATATGCTTTACTATTTCTCCATGAGATACCCTTGGCCTTTGCATATATCGACTTGCGACGCCTACCGAGAATGCTAGGTCTGGTCGTGTATGGAGTAAATATCTCAGGCATCCAAGCTTCTTCTATAGGATGTAGGATCTATCTCATCTTCATCTTCGGCCTTTGAGACTTTCAGTCCAAACTCCATAGGAACCTTTGTTGGATTACATTCTTCTAAGCCGGCTTCTTTCAAGATCCTTCTTGCATAAGCCTCTTGCTTTATTTCAATTCCGTCTTCTCCTTGATGAACTTCAATGCCTAGATAATAAGTAAGTTTCCCGAGGTCTGACATTTCAAACTTAGATGCCATTCCCGCCTTAAACTCGTTTATTATCTTCATGCTGGTTCCGGTCACAAACAAGTCATCAACATAGATGGCGATGATAAGAAGTTTATTACCTTCTTCCTTGCGGTACACGGATGTCTCTTTTGAACACTTTCTGAATTTCATCTCCTTTAAGATTTGATCTAGCTTCGTATTCCAATCTCTAGGGGCTTGTTTTAATCCGTATAATGCCTTTGAAAGCTTATACACTTTGTGCTCTTCTCCTTTTATTTCAAATCCCTCAGGTTGTTCAACATAGACATCTTCTTTTAACTATCCGTGTAAGAACGCCGTTTTCACATCCAAGTGATGGATCTCTCATCCTTGTAGTGACGCCAATGCTATTAGGAATCTTATGGTTTCAAGTCTAGCAACCGGTGTGAAGACTTCGTCAAAGTCTATGCCGGATTCTTGAACATATCCTTTAGCTACTAAACGCGCTTTGTACTTATTGATAGTTCCATCCGCATTCTGCTTGATTTTGAAGACCTATTTAAGACCTATCACTTTCGTCCCATTCGGCTTATCAACCAAAAACCATGTCTTATTTTTGTTGGTAGAATCAATCTCCTCTTTGCTGGCTTGTCTCCACTGTAATAGAGCTTTTGCTTTTCTATAAGTTCTTGGTTCATCATCTATAGAGAGTAGAAGTTTCTCACACTCCTACCGCAGCTTGGAGAAGATAATCTTCGAAGTGTCTAGGTCGATGTGTCTCACGTGTTGATCTTCTTAGTGGTGGCTGGTCGTTTGCTTGATGATGAGGTTCATGATTGCCGGTACCTTCTTCCTCTGTGTTGTTATTATTCTGTTCATTATCATTGTCAAGATCTTCATCGTTACTCCCGGTTTCATCGTGATCTTGATTCTGATTTTCGTTAACAACTACTGGGCCTTCTCCAGCATCAATTACTTCACCCCATCTCATGTGAAACATACCTGGATCCCTTCTTGGTCCGTTTGTAGTCTTCTCCCAGCTCCAACTAGTTTTCTCATCAAACACAACATCTCGACTTACAATCACTTTCCTCGTCAATGGATTGTAAAGTCTATATGCCTTGGTTCCTGGCTCGATTCCAAGGTGTACAAGTGTTTGAGATCGGTCATCTAACTTCTTGAGATGTGTTGTTTCTATCTTTACGTAGGCTAAGCAACCAAAGATCCTTATGTGATCTAGACTTGGTTTCTTCTGTCGCAAGCTTTCGTATGGAGTCATATTCTCAAGTGCTCTTGTCGGTACTCTATTGATAATATAAGTTGCATGACGAACTGCTTCTCCCCACATAAAATTTGGTACCTTCATTGCCTTAAGAATGCTCCTAGTCATCTCCATTAGTGTTCGATTTCTCCTCTCTACAACACCGTTTTGTTGCAGTGTGTACAGTATCGTGAGATGCCGCTTTATCCCATTGCTCTCACAGAAATTATTGAACTCTCTTGACGTAAACTCTCCACCTCTGTCAGTCCTTAGAGTCATAATCTCTCTACTAAACTCTTTCTCCACTAATTGTTTAAACACTTTGAATCTCTCATACGCATCACTTTTTTCTTTCATTAATGTAGTCCACATATATCTTGAAAAATCATCAATGATAACAAATATATATTTGTTATTAGATGCAGTTGGTGGTGTTATAGGACCACAGAGATCAGCGTGCAACAACTCTAGTGGATTATATGCTCTGAATGTTGCTACTTTCGGGAAAGAATGGCGAGCTTGTTTCCCGACTAAGCAAGATTCGCAAATCCTTGTTTCTTCTTTTATTTTTGGCAAGCCTTCAACCATCTCTTGTTGGGACATATTTTTGATTGTCTTGAAACTTATATGTCCTAACCTTGCATGCCATCTCCATGTCTCGTCTTCTAGCTTTAAGTTTAAACACATCGGCTCTCCGATTTTCAAACTGATCTTGTAGAATCTATTTGCACTTCGAATAGTTTTCACTAGAAGTCTTCCACTTGGATCATGGACTGTGAGGTAGTCTTGTCTCATTCTTACATCACATCCGGCTTCGGTTGCTTGCCCTAAACTAAGGATGTTGCTCTTAAGTTTGGGAATATAGTAGATGTCGGAAACAAGTTTCTGTTTGCCAGTTTTTCCTTGGAAGAGAATCGAGCCTTTTCCACCGATGCCAATACATGATCCATCACCAAATTTTACTTTTCCCTTGATCTTCTCGTTCAGCTCGGAAAAGAAAGCTTTGTTTCCCGTCATGTGATTACTAGCTCCGTTATCTAAGTACCATATTTCCTTTTCTCCATCCTTGTTTTCGTAGTTCTTTGGTATGAGCTTTTCTTCATTCAAGAACACAATCTCATGCAAATAAAGCGCAGCATCAGCTTCTTCTGTCTCGGTTTTATTTGCTTCTTGATTTTGCTGAGTTTTCTCGGGACAAGAGGATGCGTAGTGTCCACGTTTATCACATCGATAACAAGTAAATTTCGACATATCTTTCTTTACTTTCGATTTTTCTTGTTCGCTATGTTTTGTTGATTTGTTTTGTGAATTTAAACGTCCTCTACCTCTTCCTCTATTGCCACATCCCCCTCGACCTTGTCCTCTGCCTCCTGCAGATGAGAAGTTTTGATCTGAATTAGCGTAGAGCAGATTTCCTTGTGCTTCTTCATTATTTTCTTCGTTGAAAATTCTTTCTTCATATGCCTTTAGTCTTCCAATAGTATCTTCAAATTCCGTAGTCTTTAAATCTAAAACTTGCTCGAGAGATGCTATTAAGTGGATGTACTTCAGTCTTGGCACACTGTTTAGAAGTTTCTTCACAAGTTTGGACTCGTCAATAGCTTGTCCAAGTGATGCTGATTTCGACGCTAATTCGGATAGCTTCCCCGCGAAGCTATCAATAGTATCCGAGTCTTTCATCTTTATCCTCTCAAACTCGGATAATAAAGTCTGAAGTCTCGCCTCTTTGACCCTCTATGCTCCAAGGTTTCGAGTCTTTATTGCTTCCCACATCCCTTTTGGAGAATGTAGATCACTGACTTGTAATATAAGATTTTTCGGGATTGATTGAAACAATAGACCGCTGGCGATATCATTCTTGTGAGAATCGTTTGAACCTGGTTCAATGGCTTCCCACACTTTATGAATTCGCAGAAGAACCTTCATCCTCATACCCCAGACCGTGTAATTTGTTGCGGTCAACATGGGACATTGAATCGATGATGGTGTTACCTCCTTTGTCTGCGAAGTTCCGGTGACGTCTCCCATATCTCGGTCACGTCTTTGGTAAGTTAAGATCTTCGTGATTGCTCTTCTTGATCTTCGCTACCTCAGTTCTTCAAAGCTCCTTGATTGGTTGATCCTAACGCTCTGATACCAATTTTAGTTTCACAAACACTCAAGAGATTATAAAGAACAACTTTTCTTTATTAATGTTAAGAAACTCTCTCAAAACTTAACACTCAAAGCTCTCAATATTTGTGATACAATTATCATAGCTCGACAATTGTATTTATAGGGATAGCATAACTTTGCTTCTCCTATTAATAATTGAATTAGATAACTCCTAATATCAATAGAACTTTGTTTAAGTCTATCTTATCCTTATCCGACTTGATAATGATATCTTAGACTTTTAATTAATGTTGAAGATTATCCAACACTTGAAATATTTTTTGGAATAGTTTACCATTCGAGAAATCAGCCATCTTCCACTACTGTTCAAAAAGTTATTGCTGTCAAAGATGTCATGCAAGATATGGAGAGCTATTTTCAGAACGTAAATGTTTTTCGGAAAATTGTACAAACTGGCATCCTCAGGTATGTTCTATTTGCTGGATTATGTTTTAGAGCTTTTATTTACCATGCCTTCTTCTCTTTGTTATCTAGTAATTTAGGAATTGGGATAGTGGTTGTGACAGGTTACTATTATTTATTGTTATATAACCTGGTTACACGATCTAATATCTTTTGTTAGATAGCTACTGCAGTAACACTAGTTTTGATATCTATTGCAACGGTTCTAGTCATTGTCCCTTTCAACTACGTTCTAGCCTTTGTTCTCTTCGATCAATTCACTCGTGAGATAAGAAATGGTGAAGAAATGTAGAGCTTTCTTACGAGAACGTTGGGAGATGGTACCAATAGCTCCTGTCATTGTTTGATCGTTTGTAAATGAAGAGTCTACACCTGCAACTCAAGGAAAACAAACACAGAGAGGTGACTGATAAAAAGTGCCAAATTTGTATTAGTGGCATGTGCATGTTTTAGATACACTAGTAACTCAAGAAGGAACAATCCTAGGAGGAACATATATTAAATGTAGTTAAATGTATATGATAAGTACTACAGAGCCATATAGATGCCACGGCTTAAAAAGATTTACTATGATTTGTGGCAACCTTATCCTGTATAGTCTCAGATAATCTTGTGCTCACTATTTTCTTGTTCTTTATCCAAAGAGGGTGAGGATATGCGACATTGTCCTCTCTTGCGTATGTATTTCGAGCCGTTGCAAAATTGGTAACAGAAAATTGTAACTCCTTAGTGTCACATGTAGCATGTTTTGCTTAGAGCCTTTATATAACAATCTTTCATATTCACAAGCTAATTCAATTGAACACAAACGAAAAGAAGATGATAATCCATATTAAAGGATATGTGTTGATACTTTCCGTGATGGCGTCTGTTATATTACAGCAGCCTGAGGTGGTGACCGGACAAGCTAGAGTTCCGGCTATGTTTGTGCTCGGAGACTCATTGGTCGATGCTGGAAACAACAACTTTCTACAATCTATGGCTCGAGCCAACTACCTCCCTTATGGTATCGACTTGAACTTCCGTCCTACCGGCAGATTTAGCAACGGCTTAACTTTTGTTGATCTGCTCGGTAAGATTCCAGACACTTCAACCAAGTCATTTTCTCAAGATTCATCAGTTTGTTTTTGTTTTCTCTTATCTTACTGAAATAACACAAACTGTATCTGTACAAGCAGCTCAGTTGTTAGGAATTCGGCCGCCTCCTGCCTTTGCGGATCCAACCACAACAGGCAATAGAACCCTTGAAGGAGTTAATTACGCGTCTGCAGCTGCTGGAATCCTTGATGAATCAGGCCAACACTATGTATTCTTTTTGAGTTTTGAGTCATCACTTTTATTAAATATGACACTGTTAAATGGATAGAAAATGATGGTGTTGTGTGCAGGGTGCAAGATTTAGCCTGACCCAGCAAATGGTGAACCTTGAGACAACACTGAACCAAACGAGAACGATGATGAGTCCCCAAGCCTATACGGATTACTTGGCAAGATCACTTGTTGTTCTTGTCTTTGGAAGCAATGACTATATCAACAACTACCTTATGCCTAATCTCTACGCCTCCAGTTACAGATACAGACCACCTGACTTCGCCAATATACTTCTCAATCAATACGCTCGCCAACTTATGGTATGCTACATCAAATTCTCATATGATATTATTTTCTAATCAATCTTATGAATTATGATCATCTTTTGAATTTCTGTGTAGACTCTCTACAGCCTAGGTCTAAGGAAAATATTTATAGCTGGAGTAGGACCACTAGGTTGCATACCAAACCTACGAGCCACTGGCCTTGCACCACCTGGGAGATGCGTTGATGGTGTGAACCAGATTCTAGGCACATTTAACCAAGGGCTAAGATCACTTGTTGAACAGCTGAACCAGCGATCACCTGGAGCCATCTACGTATATGGCAACACATACAACGCAATCGGTGACATCTTAAACAACCCAGCTGCTTATGGTAAACCTCCTCTTGGGCTATATGGCTGCTAAAGGAAGTTTTTTCTATGCTCTCTACTCTGATCAAACAGGGTTTATATGGTACAGGATTCAGTGTAGTGGACAGCGCTTGTTGCGGGATTGGGAGGAACCAAGGACTAATCACATGTATGCCGTTGCAGACTCCTTGTCCTAGCAGGACTCAGTATGTCTTTTGGGATGCATTCCATCCTACTCAGACTGCTAACTCCATTCTAGCTAGACGAGCTTTCTATGGCTCACCTTCCGACGCATATCCTGTCAATGTCCAACAGATGACTTTCCTTCGCTAGTTTTTGTTTTTTTCCTTTCTGAAACCAAAATGCTTTTACCGCAAAATAATATATGATCTAATTACAATGTTAGAAGCCGGATGATTAGAAGTCTTATAGCGGACATGCTGCATGCCAAGTTTCGAGTGTACAAAAGTACAGAAAAGGAAACACCACGCATTGTCAATTTACTCCATTCCTACTACTCCATCAGTTCATTTATCCCACTCCATCGCTAACTGTTGTGGATCGGTCTTTGGATGTGAAGAAAACCTCTGCGCTGCATTTCCACCTTGAACTGTTAAACGATCCCAGCCCATGATGTGTGGAAGAGCAAACTGCACAAAATACAAAATCTGGTTAAAACAAACAATCACAAATAGCCCTTCCATAAAGTATATATACTTGTATTTCCAGTCATTGTTTTTGGTTCTCGAACTGATATGATAGTAATAGAGGAAGAAGAGTTTCAATCATATCTTACACTAAAAGCTGTCTTCATCACTGCAAATTCAGCTACTGTGACAGGAACCACAAGCCAGTCATTGGTATTGAGGATGTTATTGTTAACACCTGCAATAACACCACAGAAGGTAAGTGTTACATCATTATTAGAAGGAAAGCTAATCCATTCAAAAACTGTTATCACCTTAACACTACTACAAAACCAATACAAATGTATACTCCTAAATTTACTTGACAAAATTCTCCCACAACTAACAATTTTCAAACGTTAAATAAACATAGAAGCCTTACTTAACGAGAAGTAGTAGCCGCCTTTACCATCAGCACTTTTGCTATCTTCGTAGGACTTAATCGAGAATGACTTCCTAACTTGACCAGAATTACTGAGAAGCCAAAGACAAGTGTATGTCAGAACTGAATTAAGAAAATATCTGCAACAACCAGCAAATAATATCATGTATTGAACCAAAAAGACAAACCTTGATTTCATGGAAGGGTCATGGAAAAACTCAGAGCTATCTTTAGAACCCATACTGATCACTGATCCAACTTCCGTAGCTGACAAAGCAAACATCTGAAACAATGTAGCAACAAACTCAATCAATCTATCAACTCTGAGTGAAAGGTAAAGAGTGAGAGAGAACAAAAGATAAAAACCTGTCTCTTTTCCCAATCGTATTTACGCTGAGCAATAGCAGGCATAAAAGTCATCATCACAGATCCACGACGCTCTATACAAACATTTCCAGACTAAAAAATTGTACTCAGAAGTAAGTAATGAGAATCTAAAACCCTTAAACAAAACACACAAAATTTTAAACATGGGTTTTGACATACATCGATTTTGGTGAACACGGGGAGAACAGGTGCAACAGTGAGTGCAGCTTTCCCTTTGAAAATAGCATAAGGTGCGAACACTCGACCACCACCACTAGGCTTTGCGTCATCTTTTTGAATTAAGCATTAAAAATTAGGGTAACATTTTAAACAGAGAGACAAAACAAACCAAGTACTAAACTTTACCAGAGAAACCACGTCCAGGAGGAGCAGAAGAATCTGACCAGCTTGCAAAACCACGTAACGTCGAAGCTTGAACTTTCCCTTCGAAGAGAGAGTGACGTTGATCACAAAGGCTCATGCTTTGGAAAAAACAAGCAAACCCAGAGCAGCCACTTGAGAGAAATGGATTCTGAAATCTGAAATCTGAATAACTTGAGAAAAATGAAGAATTAGAATAACCTTGAGCGCAAAGTGCGAGCTTGCTTCAGCATCTATTGCAATTCCGAGAGAAACGAAATGACCGTCACTGTAACTTGAGGTTTTCTGAGGTTTTATGATTGATCAAAACGGGTTTTATCCATATAAAACGGGCGGCCCATATTTTAACCCGTTTTCCATATAATAGTCTTTTAACAACCCCAATGGGCTTTTCTAGTTCGATATAATGGGGCCGCCGCATGTTGAATGGAAACCAAATTGTCAGATTAGAGAAGACGAATCTGGAAAGCTGAAGAAGACTCTCAATCAAATGTAATGGCGGACTCAATCTGATTTCAGACTCCGAAAGGTAGATCTTTCGGGCATTCTGATTTCGAATTCTTAATTTCTTACCAAAGTTGTTTGGATAGATTGAGGGATCGAAAATTCTTGTATCATCATCAAAATGTCCGACGTTTCCATTGACGCATTGGTAAGCTTCCACTTCGTTTTCACGGAATTTGATTTATGGAGCTCGAAGTCTTTGGGATCTTCTAGCCTTATAAATCCGTGGTCTATCAACGCATGGATCCTGTATGATTGTTTTACTTGTTTTGCTATATTTCTATCTAAAATGATAGGGGCAAGCTATGGGTGACTTGAGTAATCCTGAGAAACTTGGATTTGATTTAAGAGCATTTGTTGGAGACTTGGCTATTGAAGACGATGCAGGCAGGTAATTTGGTTATGAACTATGCTTCTGCATCTCTTAATTGTTCTTCTGATTAGATTGATCTCCTTTCATCTTGTTGTACTTAAATCAAATCGATTTAAATCTTTTCAATTTAATTTGTTGGATAGTGAGGATATATCATTGGAAGGGCTTCAACAAGAACTAGAAGAATGTGAAAGTGATAAGGTAAGCTATTCTCAGAACATAGAATTCAGATCAAACTTTTAAACCTGAAAATGAAGCACTTCGGTTACTATCTTTTGAGTTACTTAGTATATGGATTAATTATAAAATTTTTGATCCAAGGTTATGATGTCCTCTTTATCTTGTTTGTGTGTCAGCTCAGGTTGTTGCCAATATACTATCCAGTGGTGACAAACTTAGAGAATATGCAAAAGGGGTAGAAAACAATCTACGGAAGGTCGAATTGGATTCTATTGAGGTTGCTAATCTTACCTGTGATACATTGTGGCACTTGTTATTTTCTACTTGTCCTGTAACATATTTTTTTTCTACAAGTTTGGGAATTTTTTCGGTCTTGTAAGTAGCTTACTTAAATGCTTTACACTCTATGAATACACAGGATTACATAAAAGAAAGTGATAACCTAGTCTCACTTCACGATCAGATCCGTGACTGTGACAGTATCCTGTCACAAATGGAGACTCTCCTCAGTGGATTTCAGGTATTTGAAAATTATACATCTATATAATTTGTGTGTATGAGCTTCTTTCTCCTTATTCTGAATTTTGCTTAATGTGAGGAATTTGTTTACTTTGAAATACATATCTATATTTTCCTTGTAATCTAAATATGCGCTATGCTTTTTTCTTTCAGGAAGAGATTGGTTCTATAAGTTCAGACATAAAGATTCTTCAAGAAAAATCAATGGACATGGGTTTGAGATTGAAAAATCGCAGGGTATAGCCAATCAGAAACCACTATTAGTATTATCTCGTGCTGCCTCCACCAATGTGTTATTGTTGATGTCTGTTACTCATCCAAATGATCTCTTCTATTTGAACAGGTGGCAGAATCAAAGCTAGCAAAATTTGTCGAAGATATTATAGTACCACCAAAGATGATAGATGTAATTGTTGATGGAGAGGTATTTTGCAAACTCCCACTTTATACGTAGCTTTGCTAGGGTGCAGGATTTGTAGGATCTCTTCATGTGGTGTACCTGTCCATTTTTCCTTTTTCTTTTTTTCTTTACTCTGGTGCGTAAGAATTACCTAACGTGGTGCATACTGTACTCTGACAAACATAGGGAGAACAAAAAATCAGTGTCCTTGTTAAGCTGGGTATATACTGCCAATGTGCAATAACATAACTGGAATTTGGTCAATTATCATTTTGTTTCCTTACACCTTACATTCTCTGTTGGTATGTCCCTGGAGTACGTGTTTTTGTAAAGCTGTATTGGGGCATTTAGGCCTACGATGGATATTCTTATTTCTAATCTCATAATCGTGCTTTTTTCTTTATTCAGGTGAATGAAGAGTATATGAAAACGCTTGAAATTCTGAGTAAGAAACTGAAATATGTAGAAGCAGATCCAGCGGTTAAAAGTTCCAAAGCATTAAAAGATGTAGAGCCTGAGCTCGAAAAGCTCCGGCAGAAAGCTATTTCGAAGGTTATGGATCTACTTTCTCTGTTACCTGAAACCGACGATTATATATTTCTATGTTATATGTTTGACTTCTTTTATGATGTCGCCGAAGGAAGTGTCATAGGTCCAAACAGTTTTGTATTTATTGACTCAAAATAGACATTTGATATATGCATGTCTCTAAAAGTTATTAATTTGTTGGATAAGTAAGTACAGAAAACGTTAAGTTCCTGACATCACCCAGCTTATTCTACCTCATTGAGATGAGATTAGTTATCTTAGCCATTGTTCCTTAACTCTAAAAGATTTCATGGCCAGGATAAAGTTGCCTTCTGGCATGAGTTCAATGAATTCTTAGTACTGTATTAAGTCCAATTCGTTTGTTTGTTCTCTTCTGGTGCTGAAGGGGCATGCTCATGGGCAGAGTATTCTAAATTTGTTCTCATGCCATAGGTTTATTTCCGTTTTTGCAGGTGTATGATTTTATTGTCCAGAAGCTTATAGCCCTGAGGAAACCCAAAACAAACATTCAGATTCTTCAACAGAGTGTGTTATTAAAATATAAGTGAGTCATGCTCTCCAAGCCCCTTTACTTGATTGTACATAGTGGAACTACTATGGGACAACATTTCCCATCTTGCATGTAGATTTCTGTTTACTTTTTTTCTGCATAGATGTGTCTGTGGTCATCACCTTACAAACTATTTGGTTAGTTATCTTGCTTTGTATTTCCCTGCGTGAGTGTTGGCGGAGTTGTTTTATTTTGCATGTTACTGATATCCAACTTGATATTATTTTTCTTGTGTAGTAGATTTCTGTGGATCTTCACCAATTACAATTTAATGACAGGTATGTTATCTCTTTCCTCAAAGAACATGGAAAAGAAGTGTTTATGGATGTCCGTGCTGCATACATTGATACCATGAACAAGGTGACATTCTTTATCTTGTTTGATTACTTCCACCTTGCTGCAACTCCTATATATCGTCTGAGTTGGATGAGGAAGGGATAAGCAGATAGATTTTTCTTAGGTTAATCTCTGCAAATATAAGCTAGTGAATACAACATCCAATTGCACGTTAAATGCAAGTTGTTCTTCTATTCTTGTATACATCTTCATTCGAGCCGTTTGTCTTGCTAGAGTTGGACAAAGTTAGTTTTTCTTTGTTGACTGAGCTATGATGATTAAATGCTCTATGCGGGTTAGATATAAAAAATGTTGTTTGTTAGCTGAGGCGTTCAAGTGTTGTTACTCCTAATGTATTGTGAAATCTGGGTTCAGGTGTTAAGTGCACATTTTCGTGCTTATATTCAAGCACTTGAGAAACTACAGTTAGATATAGCCACATCATATGACTTGATTGGGGTGGAGACTAGAACCACCGGCCTCTTCTCAAGAGCCAGGGAGCCACTAAAGAACCGTTCTGCCGTTTTTGCTTTGGGTGAGAGGATAAAAATTATAAAGGTATTCATCATTTAGTGATTAGCATTGCTGATTGAATTTTTCAACCATTGTACATACTCTAGCGACTTCCTTATAGAAAACGAGTTGCTTTTCTGATTCTTAATTCAAAAGACGATACTAGTTGTGCGTTTTTTAAAATAAATTAGAAATTGTATCTACATTATGTACACCATTGGTTTTAGGTTCTTAATTATAAGAATAAAATTTCTTCATACATTTCTGTTTTGGTTTTTTTAAAATATGTATCCTTAATTTGAAGATGTAAATTTCAATGTTTTCTTTTTTTCCCTCATTTTCAGTTTGGATTAATGTGGTTCAGTATTGCTTTGGTTTTTCTGGTGTAGGAGAAGTAAAAGCAAAGTCTGTTTGGCTTAACCGTATTAGTTACCCCTATTTCCACTTGACCTTTTTCTATTTCTTACAGTTGAATTGGATGTATTATATTCTAAAAGTTTGTTAAAAGACTTAAGTTTCAGTTTGTCTGCTGTAGGAAATTGATCAACCTGCATTGATCCCGCACATAGCCGAAGCCAGCTCTCTCAGATATCCTTATGAAGTGCTCTTCAGGAGTTTGCACAAGCTACTTATGGATACAGCTACTTCTGAGTTCTGTTGATTTTTCCCCTTTTCTGTTTGTGTTATTGTTGCTCATTGCTCAACCCCCTGGTTAATGTCATTTGTTTCATTTTAACAGGTACATATTTTGTGATGATTTCTTTGGTGAAGAGTTCATATTCTATGAAATTTTTGCGGGTATTTTTTATCTTTCTCCCGTTTGCTATACCAAACTATGTGGGTTTTGTTAGTTGTTTAAAAGCACATTAGTATCTCTTGTAGTGGTAAGAAATATCTTGTTGAGCAGTGTGTAAGAAATATCTTGTCTTCTTCCAGATAGAAAGCTGCTGTTCTATTTTACAAGTGATATGATGATTACTTTTTTTGGATAAATTCTGAATATTCCATGATACAGGTCCATTTTCTGTCATCGATGAGCACTTCAATCCCGTTCTCTCGAACTGTTATGATGCTATCGGCCTGATGCTTATGATTCGCATTATACACCACCACCAGGTATTAATGATGACCCAATTACTAGTTATCTGTGTTTTGGTGAACCTCTTGGAATCTGGTAATTTAGTTAGCTTCTGTTTTACATTTTTATTTGCATTCGTATGTGAGAATGCATTAGAAGTTAGTGGTCCAGTGAAGTATGGTTAAATATATATCTTGCATTCGTATATATATCATTCCGCATTTGAAGGAGGACCCCTAATGTCTTGTAAACTAAAAGATTCAGATATACTGGTCTTTTAGGAAGGATGTTTCTGGATTACATAACTTCAACTGGTCCACATAGACGCCCCACGAGCAGTCTATATTTTTCCTTAACAGTATAATAATCTAGTACAGCTTATATATTACTTATTTTCATGATCCCAGCCTTTTGCAAGGGGCATGATGGCTTAGTATCCAGTATGTATTTAAGCAATGGTCAATTTGCCACCTTTTTCGCAGCTTATCATGTCTCGCCGGGGGATTCCATGCCTGGATTCATATTTGGACAAGGTTCATAACTCCTTACCTCTTTTATTCTGTTTGATCTACTCTTAAATATATATGTTCCATGTAAAGCAAAAAAAAATGTGTGCATATTATTTCGCTTATCATCAGCTATTTTCACGTAGTCAGTATATTTGTTCTTTCTGGTATAAGTTCTTGTATAGATTTTAGATATAAGCTCATAGATACAGCAATGGTTGATTTCCTTGGATTCCATATTCCTCTCTCAATGAATCTTTTGCATTTTGCAAATTGAGCAGGTTAATATTTCTTTGTGGCCTCGTTTCAAGATGGTGTTTGACTCTCACCTCAGCAGTCTGCGAGATGCAAACATCCAGACATTATGGGAAGACGATGTTCATCCTCACTATGTCATGAGGCGTTATGCAGAATTCACGGCTTCGTTTATTCACCTGAATGTTGAATATGGAGATGGGCAGGTTCGTCATAAGTGTTTCCTCTGTCTCTGATATTATGTATTACCTGGAGCTCGTCTCTCAAAGCTCTGGACGTTGTCTATGAAACTCTGCAGCTTGATATAAACTTGGAGCGTTTAAGAATGGCTGTAGATGGCTTGATTCTCAAGCTTGCTTCATTGTTCCCGAGGCCAAAGCAGAAAATTGTGTTTCTCATAAACAACTACGATATGACAATTGCTGTGCTGAAGGTGAGTTGAATCCTTGGACCTTGGCCGTCTCATATTAAATGCACCCATGTAGACAGTTTTTGCGGGGTTTAAAATAACTTTCTGAATCAGTCAGCATATTTGAATTTCTACGAATCTTAACTCATCTATTGAGTCTAACCTTCCAGAAGAATCTGTTTTGATCACCGTCCTGTATTTTAGGAAGCTGGACCAGAAGGTGGGAAAATTCAAATGCATTTTGAGGAATTGTTAAAGAGCAACACTTCGTTATTTGTGGTAAGGTTCAGTGTTGCAGTTTGAATATTTTAAATTTTCGAATTCATGTCGCTGATAATTTGCTTCATGGATATAACACAAGCATGGCTTTGTAGTAGCCTACCCTTACATTTGATGTCAACTCAGCCTCGTTCAATTTTCAGTGATGGTGATTTTTGTTTGGTCAAAGATAAACAAAGACCATAAAACACCAAAAAGATGTTAATCGTTTTATAATCTCGCAGGAAGAATTGCTGGTGGAGCATTTCAGTAATTTAATCAAATTTGTGAAAAGTCGAGCTTGTAAGCAACTTCTTTTTTTTCTTGTCCTCACATTAATCATCATTTAAGTAAAATAAACCACTAAACTGTAAATTATGTAGCAGCTGATGATTCAAGTTCAAATCCAGAAATGTCCATCACAGTTGCTGAAGTAGAGCCACTGGTGAGTGACTTTGGAAGCAGATGGAAGGCAGCAATAGAATTGATGGACAAAGATATCATGACTTCCTTCAGCAACTTCTTGTGTGGTATGGATATTTTGAGAGCTGCATTGACACAACTTTTACTCTATTACACAAGACTCACAGATTGCATCAAGAAGATAGATGGTGGATCTGCTCTGAACAGGGATCTTGTCTCCATGAAATCTTTTATGTTCGAGATCAAGAAATACATCAAGACTTTCTGAAAAATTAACATATGTTGGCTCCTTATGAAGACTATGTAAGATAAGTCAGATCTTTCAAATTGAATCTAAAGCCAGTATTTTGGGTTATGATGTATTCTTGAAACTGCTAAAGGTACGAGTTCCTCTTTATGTCTTTTGATACTGTTATTTTAGTCTCGATAGTTTCTCATCTTGTTTTTTCACGGTGAAGCTCAAGGTGTATGCGATAGTGTAATCAAACCCAAACTTGCAAAACAATCCTCAACGAGTAAATATAAAAGAAAATTTAAAGAATTGGTAAGTAAGTTGTTATGCGTGGACGTGAAAACGTCCCTTCAGCAATTTTGTACAAAGGATTGAAGTGAAAACTTTTTTTTGTTAAAAGTTAACTACATTTTGACGTGTGGATACAGTTGTATTCGAAGAATTAAACTACTAAAGCATGTACACTGAGAAAATCTGTTAGCTGCTAAATATCAAATAATCTCTATGCTAATTGGCTAACAATTTTAGTAAGTTTTTTAACGTGTGGAAAGATGTGGAACTCAAAATTCTCCTTTTCTCGATGTAAGCATAAAACTATTTTTGACGTATGTGTGCTTCAATTGTATTCGAAGAACTTACAACTAAAACGTCTACGATGAAAGAAAATCTGTCAATTTCATACTTATTATCCACTAATCTCTATGCTAATTGGCCATCAGTTTAGTAAGTTTTTTTTTAACATGTGGAACTGACATTTCTTCTTTTGTATTTCGATGTGAGAACGAAATTAGATTAAATTAAAGATGTACGCGTTATGTGACTCGATAAGTAATTGCTTACTATTGTGGGAAGACGAGTAGACGATGTGTACGATGAAATAAAACCTTTCAAATCATGCTTTGGCACCAAATCTCTCTTAGTCGTAAAAGTAAGCTTTGACGTGAAACCTTACTTTTTCATGCAGTTACAAATAATTAAAGTGAAAACCATTTTTAAAAGGTTAACGTTTTATAAATATTTTGATGTGTGACTCAATTGTATTCGAAAAACTTAACAACTAAAACATGTACAATGAAACAAAATCTGTCAATTTCATGCTTAGGATCCACTAATCTCTATGCTAATTGGCCAGCAAGTTTAGTAAGTTTTTTAACGTGTGGAACTGACATTTCTTCTTTTGTATTTGGATGTAAGCACGAAATTAGACTAAAATAAAGATGTACGCGTTAAACAAAAGTTACCCACTCACAACGTTAGTTACAAACTCTGAGATGTTCTATATTAGAGTATTTGCACTGCATAACTAAGAAATCGTGACGAAAAAATGTAAATGATCATATTTTGATTGCCATGTGTAGCGAACTCATGTTGTGAGTTCTTGTTTCCATCAATATATCATAACATTAACAAAAACACATTCGTTAAATATCCATATAACATGATACATACTTAAATTTCAGTTATATATTTGTATATCAGGTTATAATTAAAAATAACACCATAATTACATATGTTACACCGTAAATCAAAACATGACCTCTAATAATTAAATTAAAAAATATATTAATATTTTTGATACTTCACTAAATTTGTATACACCGGTACACATTTAATTTGTATGTTAAATGTGAATTATATAGATGATGTGGCACATCTTTTTTTGTAGGGATCCACCGAAAAATTCAATCGACGAAAATAGGTGGATGATGCGGGAGTTTTCCCGCCTTTTATTTCAGAGGTATTTTCATCAACAATAGTTTACACTAATTGACTCTTCTATAAATATCACATCTGTGGTTTTGTCTCAAACTCATAACACCATCAGAGAATAACACATAATATCATTAGAGAAAGAAAAAAAAAATGGCGGAAACAAGTTTCGAAGCAATTCCTCAAGATTTACAAATCAAGATTCTGTCACGAATGTCTCTGAAATACCTGGGGAGATGCATCTGCACCTCAAAGAAACTTGCATCTATCATCCGCACGAAAGAATTCAGAGGTTTATACTTGCTCCGATCGATAACAGAGCCTCGAGTGTTGTTGATCGATTATGCATTCGGAGGTGATGTATTGTTTCTCTCTGTTTATCAAGAGGAGAAACCATTGTTGTCGTCTGGTCAACAAACGATTCGTATTTCTTTAGATGCAGACAAAGAGATTTCTAAACGCATCCTAGGCTTGATCTCTATTCGAGAAAAAACTAAGGTTGTGATTTGTAATCCGGGTACTGAAAAGGCCTTTACCGGAGATCCAAGCAGTCAAAAGAACTTATTTCGGATACGATGAAGATAAGGATGTATTCAAGGTGTTATGTGTGACGAAATTGGAGTCTGAAGGAGCTAACAAATATCAGTATTAGATTTTGACGGTGAGATCGAGTGAAGAATCTTGGAGAAAGATCACATGTGAGGATCATCCTGATCATACTCCAGTTACTTATCAAGGACTATGTAAAGGAGGAGTTTTGTACTATGTAGCTCAGTCCACTAGTGGCGAATCTTTAGTAGTGAGCTTCAATGTGAGTTCTGAAAAGTTTACCGTCACTAAATTACAAGTCTGCATTGATTTCTGTTGGAAATTGGTCAACTATAACAGAGAAGTTGCCTTAGTGGATGACTCTGTCTTTCACCATGAAATTAGTGGTTCGAATGGCACCGGAGTTTTTGAAATTTGGGTTAGGAATGAATTTACAGGAGATTGGAAGAGCAAAAGCATTGTGGTTCATGGTTGGAATGAAAGTATTGGAAATATGAAGTTTTTTTTCCAAAGGTACCATTGGAACAGGAGAACTTGTTTTAGCACCAAACTATTTTGGTTCCGAGCGATCATTCTTTGTGTTGTATTACGATACAGTCACACAGCAAATCAGAAAATCTAAGATTGAAGGAGAATTTACGGGTCATTATATTCACACCTTGGATCATGTAGATAGTCCTCAGCTTATGTGAAGATTGAAGAACAAGACTATTATATATTCTTATCGGGATTGTTGGTTTTCATTTATATTGTCGTTAATCTTTATTTATGCTAAATAATAATGTTCGTTTAATTCAGATATAATTTAAATAACGTTTCTAAAAGATATACAACAAAGAGTCTTATGAGGCTCATTTCATTAACCGTTTTCAAATCCTAAGCTTCCTTGAGTTTTACATTCAAGAGACTACTTCTAAGGCAGTGGATAGACCAAAAAACATATATTTTCCCATGGTAAAAGAACGAGCCTTTACAAAGCATCCTTGCGGTAAAGATGATCCCCTATTTAACAAGTCTGATCCTCTGTAAAGTTCATAAGTACTATTTAACAAGTGTTACCATACAATGATTGTATTTTAAAATCTAATTCAAATAACACATTGAATTTAAATGAAAATTTTACCAAAATTAAAATTGTAGTAATAATTTTAATATATTGTTTTTCTTTTTTATATTAATTTCTCTTCAAAAAAAATCAGGTATTATGGTTTAGTGTCCACTATGTGTTTTAAGCAATGCTAAATTTTCCACCTTTTTCGCAGCTTATCATGTCTCGCCGGAGGATTCCATGCCTGGATTCATATCTGGACAAGGTTCATAACTCCTTATCTTTGTTATTCTGTTTGATCTGCTCTTACAAGAAAAAATGGTTCATTATTCTTATCTGCAGCTGTTTTCACTTAGTCACTATATGTTTTCTTTCTGGTAAAAATTTGAAGGTCTTGTATAGATATAGATACGGCTATGGTGGGTTTTTTCAGGTTCCTATTCCTCTCTCGTTGAATCTACTGCATATTGAGCAGGTTAATATTGCTTTGTGGCCTCGTTTCAAGATGGTGTTCGACTCACACCTCCGCAGTCTGCGAGATGCAGACACAAAGACATTATGGGAAGATGATGTTCATCCTCAATCTCATTATGTCATGAAGCGTTATGCTGAATTCACGGCTTCATTTATTCACCTGAACGTTGAATATGGAGATGGGCAGGTTGGTTATAAGCATCTCCCACTGTCTCTAATGATATGTGTTACCTGAAGCTCATCACTCAGAGCGCTTGACATTGTCTATGAAACTCTGCAGCTTGATATAAATTTGGAGTGTTTAAGAGTGGCTGTAGATGGCTTGATTCTCAAGCTTGCTTTGTTGTTCCCGAGGCCAAAGCAACAAATTATGTTTCTCATAAACAACTATGTTATGATAATTGGTGTCCTGAAGGTGAGTTGAATCCTTGGACCTTGGCTGTCTCATGTAGACAGTCTTTGCTTGGTTTAAAATACCTTTCTGAATTATCTATGAATCTTAACTCATATCTATTGTGTCTTACCTCTTTTCTAGGAAGCTGAACCAGAAGGTGGGAAAATTCAAATGCATTTTAAGGAATTACTAAAGAGCTACACTCCCTTATTTGTGGTAAGGGACAATGTTGCACATTTTGATTTCCTTAATTTTTTGCCTTTATAATTTGCTTCATGGTTTTAACACAAGCATGGCATTGTAGTAGCCTACACGGCTACACCTAAAGTTCAATTTTTCAAGTAAACAAAGACCATAAAAAGATAGTAACATTAGGTGTTATTATGTGTCCATTTATCCTTTTGTTCATTTTTTATATTCTCGCAGGAAGAATTGCTGATGGAGCATTTCAGTGATTTAATCAAATTTGTGAAAAGTCGAGCCTGTAAGAAACCTCTTTCTTTCTTGTCCTCGCACTCGTCATTTGTCAAGTAAGATAACTACTAAACTGTATAACAATATGTAGTAGCTGAGGATTCAAGTTCAAATCCAGAGAGGTCCATCACAGTTGCTGAAGTAGAGCCACTGTTGAGGGACTTTGGAGACAGACGGAAGACAGAGATAGAATCTATGGACAAAGATATCATGAAATCCTTCAGTAACTCTGTGTGGTATGGATATTTTGAAAGCTGCATTGACACAACTTTTGCTCTATTACTCAAGACTCACAGACTGCATCAAGAAGACAGATGTGGATCTGCTCTGAACAGGGATGTTGTCAACTGTCATCTATAGCGTTCGAGATCAAGAAATACTTCAAGACTTTCTGAAAGATAACATATGCGGCTGCGTATGAAGATTATGTAAGATAAATCAAATATTTCAAAGTGAAGCTAAAGCCAGTATTATGGGTTATGTTGTATTCTTGAAACCAATAAGAGTTTCTCTAATGTCTTTTGCTACTGTTAACCCATTTAGTCTTCAGTTTTTTCTCAGTTCTGAGTGTATTGGATACTTTCATGGGATTGTACATCCACAATTCGCCCATTGTTAAAGATTTGAGATATAACAAGTATGGGATCATTGAGCAAGGAGAGAACAAAGAGTGCAGTAGCCATTGCTGCAAACTGAAACTCTTACTAGTTAAAGATGCAACCTGACGTTAAGTTACAGATATGCAACAAAGAGTCTTCTGAAGCTCATTAGATTAACCAATCTCAAATCCAAAAACCGATCGATATCAGTAGATACAAATCTTAGATACCAGAAAACTTCCTTGATTCCACCTTCAACAACTACAACTAAGCAGTGGGAACACCAAAAAAAACATATACTTTCCCATGCCAAAAAAAAACCCGACTCACTACAAAGCATCCTCATGGTAAAGATGAAGCCCTAATCCAAATCTTGCACAGGCACGGCGAAATGCCATAGCTTCAGCCTTTTGAACAGCATCACCATAGCCTTTGTCATCTACCGCAGTAGTACCTGTCGATTCCCTAAATATCTTCACAACACAAAAGAATTGATTAATTAGCAAATGATTTCAGCTTACAAGCAAAACAATGAACACATAATATACTCATGAAAATAAATCACCAGTACTTTTACTTGCAAAAACAGGTGAATCCTCCATATTAACAAGTGTTATCAGCTCTAAGGTTTATTAGTACTGATAACAGAACCTATAACCTAGAGTTGGTAAACATATAGTCTCTGAGCTGAATTGTCTCAGACAAGAAGGTAAAGGACACTACCAGAGACCTCTTAGACTAAAGGCTAATCAAATCAAACCATATTTAAACAAAAGGAAGAGAAAGACCTCAGCATCAGTGCCATAAAGAGTCACGCGATAAGCCACAGTGACAGTGTTACCATCAGGAGAGTAAGTAACACTTCGAACTTCTCCTGACCATTCTGAAAACAGAGAATCATACACAACAAATGTGAAAATCAAAAACCCAAAAAACGAAACCAAGAAGAACAAAAGATCATCATCAGATCAAGGGATTTAATCAGACCTGGAGCATGCAGATTCATGATTCGATTAACAATGTGCCTAAGAATCAACACAAGAAAGTATAAGTATGACCCAAAATGACAAATACAACAAAGAACCAAGAGAGAGATACCATACCAAGGGATGTATTTCATGGAGAACCCATCTTCAACTCGGGTTCGGATGACGGAATCTGGAACCTTTTTGTTAAGTTCCTTGAGAATCTCAGCGAGAGGTCTACTGATTCCTGAAGTTGGAACATCGTTCTCTGGTTCAAAAGAGTATCGACGAACACTCTTTCCCATTTCCCAAGACCATCCCTTTGATACAGTAGCTGCTCCGCTTCTCAACGTCCATTTCGCCGCCTTCAACCGTAACCCTAAACCCGCCATTTCTTTCGCCGGGCAAAATTCTTAAAGGTCGCGCTTTTTGAGCTCTGTTGTAAGGGTCCCGTTCCTTTTTTATAAGACTTTCCAATTTCCACGTATTTATTATTTGTTTAACTTTAAATGTTAAAATTAATACCTTAGAAAGCAAACGTCGTCGTTGCGAGGGTTTTCGTCTTCGAATTTTTGCTATCGGCGTCTTTGTCTCTTGGTTGCTTAAAACCAATTCCTCCGAGCTCCACCGTGAGTTAATTTAATCTGTCTAAAAATCAGTTATTTTCTGCTAGGTGAGATTTTACGATTTACTATGTTTCTGGAATTGCATCTGAGTGAGCACTTCGTTTCAAATTTGATTAACTAGTGAATTCCATAATGCTGTTTTGAAAAGCCTTACATGTGTTTTACTCACCACTGTACCTATTGAATCTGAAAGTTGAAAGTATTTGGTTATATATGTTATTAAATTGGGACTTTTTGCAAATTCTCTCTTATTCAATGTCATCGATTTCCACAGAGAAAGTTTGAGTTTTTTCTCTATTTTTTTGCTTCCCCAATTCTTATAATTTGAGCTATGAACTATCTGTAGATTAGGCTGAAGTAAGGAGAAAAAAATTATGGATCCAGATGCATGGGAAATTATCCATATACCTGAAAAGCCTGCATTACCACCTGACCATCAGCCCACTGGTATGCTTCAATCTCAAAGGCCTCTTATTTTGGATTTTTAGTTTTTCAATGATTCTTTTTTTTTCTTTCTCAAAATTCTGGTTTTGTGTGTTATTGTTCATAGTGAAGGTGTACGCCAGTGTAATCAAACCCAAATTTGCCAATACGATTGTGAGGTTTGTCATGTTCTTTCGACTTCTATCCATTGATTAAAATTTTCAGCTGGATGCTTAGTTTCTTCCAACTCTGCACTATAATGAGTGAAGTTTGAATTTTCTATAATAGGAATTTAGGTAAGATTTCTCCTCTGGAAGATCTTCGTCATGTTAAAAGGGTGCGGAAGAAGATTCTTCCAGATAACGGTATCCCCATTGTTAGTTTTGTTGAAGCGGTGATGCAACGAATATCTAATTATGAGGTCCTGATTGCAAGCTTATTGAACAGGTGAAACTCAGTTGACTGTAATCTTATGTCTAGTACCTGAGCACCACGATTGTTTGAATGATATGCCACCTGATGTACAGAAACTCGTCGATTCCTATGAGTTGAGTCCTTTTATTACAGAAGTGGGTTTCTTTTTCTTTCATCTCACAACAATTTTCTTCAAGGCTTTTGTACATCTAGATTCCAAGTCAGATTCTGCTCATTCATTTTCATTTATATTCAGTTGAATCTCATATTTCTGCTATAACTATGGTAGGTATGCAAATATGCTGCAGTATCGAAAGAAGAGTGGGAAGAACAATGTAAGATATGGCCAACCTCATTTCATCCCCCAACCTAGTAAGCTTTGTGTCTTTTGTTAGATTCTGGTTTCTTAAATCTTTTTGTGTATCTAAAGGAGTCTACATCATCTTTTCTATCTAATCATTAGTCGTTCTAGAATAGTCCTCCTTCTTGATGATTTCTAATAGTGCTCTTCTCTGCATTGTGATAGCAAATACCATGTCTTCGTTTATAATGCAACACTCATTGACTTTTTTCTTTTGCATTTGACAATGACAGCAATATAGATGGCATTGGTGGATTCAGCGAGGAAGAAACACAATCAATCTGCAAGTTCATGACAGTTGTTATTGATATGGCAGTATCTGGTCATAAGCCTGTAAGTATTTTGCTCTTTCCCATTATCTACATAACGTCAATATAAAGTTTTAGACTACAGACCAGGCTCTCCTAATCATTTGCTTTCGCTTTTCACATACCATTCGCTTTGTTTTATCGCCTCAATCCATTGTAGTATGATTTACCATTGTTTCATTACATATAAAAAGATCTTTATTTACCAAATTGCTACTGTACTTTTCAGCTTGTAAATGCTGTAGTTATAGTTGATCCATCAGTAAGGCGAATAATAGCTAGTGAAACTGATCAAGTATACGCATCATCTGCTCCTCGCGTTATGACTAGCACAGTTACTATGCCCTTCAAGGAAACAGGGGAATCTATCGACTGTCAGAGTATTGACAGAGTGACAAACGCTAGTTCAGAGATATGCTTAAATGGCATACTTGAAAAACAGAATGGTTCATTGTCTGCTGTTGCTTGTCTGAATCCCTGGCAATGGAGTTTGCAACTAAACGACACAGAAAACTGTAGCCAATGGCATCCTCTGAGGCATGCTTCTATGGTTGCCATTGAAGCCTCTTCTGCAAGAGATAGAAATCTGTTTCCCAATTCATCCGAGAGTTTCGGTCCGGATCATTTTCAGCCCTCAAATACTGTTTCTCCTGCTAAAAAGCAGAAAACAAGCAGTCAGTGTCCAGATGTAAGTCATTCCAACCAAGATTTTTTTAATTTTCTTGAAGTGCTTTGACTAGTAAAGCATTATCTCTTACACTTCCGAGTTACCAATAGGTCCAAAATGACAGCAGAGAAGAGGCTCTTAGAGATCCTTCAATGGAAAGGCCCTACCTCTGCACTGGTTATGACATTTTCCTGCTTTGGGAGCCTTGTACAATGTGAGTTTCTTCATACATTACCCCTTCTCACATCCGCAAGTTTGTATCTGATAAAATTGTGATATGTTTGTAAGGTGTGCTATGGCGCTTGTGCATCAAAGAATAAAACGGATTTTCTACGCTTTTCCAAACCCCACGGCAGGCGGCCTCGGGAGTGTTCATAGACTCCAAGGAGAAAAGAGTTTAAACCATCATTATGCAGTGTTCAGAGTTTTGCTGCCGGATGGTGTCCTTAAGCACTCAGCCACGGTCTAATATATTGTTATAGTCGAGTGATAACTTTATTACAGGTTCTGAATAGAAAAGCTGATTCTTTGTTCTGTTTTTTCAAAGATTTGACTTGTTTTACTGTGTATCAAGGACCAGTACTGTATACTGACAGTCAGAAACTTGTGGTTCACATAAAAATAATAGACCTTTATCAGAAACTTCTAAGTTGGTAGTACAATCCCCCTGAGTGATTGAGTTTCGTGAATCTCTCACAGTTTCGACTATTGTGTCTTAACGTGGAACTTGAAGCCGAAAGGTGATTCCAATCTCAGTTCTCTGTCGCTCGAACCAGAATTTGTTTATGTCCGTATTGAAAAGCCTTCTTCAAGACACTCGGTTCGAAGATCTTCCATGACACCCTGAAACATAGCTGGATTGCTTGTAACAACTGCATCCACACCTAAGTGAAGCATCCTTTTCATTGGATCAGCATCATCCACAGTCCATGCGTAAACACCTTTGTTTCTCCTGTTGATCAGATCAAGCAAGGTTGTAAACACATGGAAAATGAGGGGTGGGTGTGTTTTCAATTGAAAACATTGGAATCTATTGCTTACCCACGCACAACTCTAATCAACTTTTCATCGATCAGGGAATGATAGACTCCCACAACACTAGCTCCATTCATTCTCAGCAGGTTGTTTCTCATCCCTGTCGAAGGATCCACCATCACAATGTATCCCACCTGCCGAGTAACAGAAGTGCAATCACAAGGAATGAGAAAGAGACTTCTGTATCCAATCCTGACATGAAATCATCCATTTCTACTTACTGTAATATCTGCTGCTCGTCTGATTATGTCCCTGGCCAAACTGTCGCTTTTGGCCCATACGATGCAATTCTTGCACTGCATTTTCTCAATCTAACAACAGAGAACTGATGATTCAGATAGGCAAAGCAAGAAATACCACCGTTAAAGCATCTACAAATGATCCATACTCTGTTTTTCAAGCATTTATAAAAGCAGTTTTAGCTCAGTGTGTATAAAGATGCAGTTAAGTAAAGATCAGACCTTGATAAGGAGCAAACTAGATCTTGTGCACATCGTACTAAAGCTTTATAGGTACGAAGAGCCAATCAGTGATAATTTGATACTTACAACAGAGAGAATGTCTTGTGCGAGCCCCTTTTCATACATTGGCGGTCCAACTTTAGCATCAAGAATCACTTGCCGGACTGAATTAGATATCAACTAGATGGATGAAAATGAAGCTTAGGTTCAGTCACTTGTAACTGAGCAGCAATTACAAACCAAGCATAAGAAGATTAGTGATAGCAAGACTTTAAACGTTGAGGCATTACCGATAGAGCATCTTCAAGGGTAGGAATCCTACGATTTCCCAAGCTTCCCTTAACAATTTGGGAGACATCGAGTTCCTTGATCTGCAAAAAGCTCATCAAATGTTCAAGGAAAATGGATGGAAACGAAGTGAAAAGCATATCATAAAAGATGGTAAAGAAAGATGAGACCTGTTTCATACTCAGATCTCCAACTTGAACAGAAGAGTTACGAGCAATACGCTGCAGATCCCTGACTGTGCCGTGTGATCAGAAGATGAATAACTTCTCCGATGAGAATCCAAACACACACAAAAACGAAACAAAGAGGAGAAGAGGAATAGAGTCTGTAACCTGTTGTGGAGAGCGAATAAAACACCATCGGAAGAACGAGAGACATCGACTTCGATGCAATCAACTCGAGAACTTATAGCGTAACTATAAGCATCCATCTACGACAGAGAGAGAGTAGAGAGTAAAGGTTTAGAAGAGTAGCAAGAGTGTGAAGAAGAGATCGAGAGTGTACGTACAGTGTTGGGGAAAGCGAGAGTGGAATCGCCGCCGTGAGCACAGACAAGTGGAGGATGGTGAAGCCAATCGCACTTCCGCGCAACAATCTGACGAATTCGTCGGAGCTTGAAATGGAAGAAGAGAGGAGGGAAA
Source organism: Cardamine occulta (assembly GCA_028015245.1). Taxonomy (NCBI): domain Eukaryota; kingdom Viridiplantae; phylum Streptophyta; class Magnoliopsida; order Brassicales; family Brassicaceae; genus Cardamine; species Cardamine occulta. The sequence continues at coordinate 16,824,941 of CM051369.1, forward strand.
ATAGCTAAGAAGGCCACAGCGAAGAGAATCATACTCTTGAATTTTCTCGAATATAATGGCCTGAAGAAAAGACGCCGACGAGTTCCTCCGCCGTCGAGTGGCCGTCTTCTCTGCCGCCATTCGAAGATCGCCATTAATTGAAGGCAAAGCTGTTACGAGCTAATGAAAACGTTTAATGCCATTGAGAAAAAAAGTTCACCAATCACCATCAAGCAATTAACAATTCTATTGCATCAACTTATTAATTTCCAAATAATTTAGTGAACACCTGACATTCAAATACTTGACAAGTTGACATTTCCTTTTATTTTCACAAATGAATAGTTGTATCATAAAAGTTACAAGACCCTTTTATTATCATTTGTTTCCATGTCTCTAGAAAGTAAACTCAGAAAATAACTGTAGAAGAGTAGAACACAAAAAGAAAAAAGGAAAAAAAAAATCATTTCCTAGTCTTGTCAAGAACTTCAATGTATCTCTTAGGAACTCCATAGTGTTCCACCATATATCTCGCAACATTCTCAATCACACCTCCCTGAATCAGAACCTCAAACCCTTTCTTACCTGAAAGCAACACAAAACAATTTAATCTCTCAAATTACACAGAAGAAAGAAACAAAAAGGAAAGGTTTTAAACACACCTGGAAGTTCTGCAACTGAAGTACTGCAAGCAAACTTCTTCTGCAGTTCTGATCCAAACGAATCTGGATCGATCAAGAATGTCTCCATTCCAGAGACCTTAGTCACTTTCTTGTTACCCTGTCTTCGTTCTGTCATTATCTGAACTGGCTTTATAGCTCCTTTACGAACTACGGGTTCACCGCCTCTCATGACTACGTGATTAGGCTGCATCCTTCCTACAAACGTCGATCCAACATCCTTTTTGTGAATCTCTGATGGATATGCCGATCCCTTTTTGATAGCTCCTTTGAATAATACGTCGCATAATATCGGATCCAACACCACCATTGACTTGTTTGTTGGCTTTACCAGATTTTCCTTCTCAATGTATCTGAACACAACATCAGAGGCTTCTGAAGCTGTGTATAGCTTCCCTTTGTCTTCCCCAACTGATGCAAATATTGCACTGTTGTGTATGCTTGGTTTATAGACCTCTATGATTTCAAGCATTTTCTCTGACTGAGCTTGTGCTGTGGAGCGGTCTCCAGAAGACTCAGAGATTTCTGCTGCTTTCTTTTTCTCCGGCCTGAAGGATGTGTAATCTGGGTGGGTGCGGTTGACTGAAACCAATATAGTCTCCTTCTTATGCTTGTCTTCTTTCACAGAAATCTGCGCATATATGTCAAAGATAGTGGCCGAGTGTAGTTACCAATCAAGAACCAAAGTAGATCAGCTTGCAATTATGTGTATATCAGGGATTCAGGGTAAATATAAATTTACCAATGAGATTTACTAACTCTTTATGAGATACAGCTTACAACACTTGATAATAATAATAATAATAATAATAGTTGCCTAGATTGGTAAACCAGTTTGTTTTTGCAGTGAAACATCTACAAACATTCATGATTTATAACATGAAGCTAAAAGAAAACAGTAAAACAAGGGGAATTAGCAAGAAAACTGACCATTCCAGTAGACGCTTTAGATTGCAGCCACTTTGACAGTTTTTTATGGGAAGACTTCTTAATGTCAAGTGTGAGACCAGAAGCCCTACAAGGTAATACATGATTTGCCCTGCACCACTCACAAGAAAACATATGTAAGCAAGACTAACACGAATCAAGAACAGAGCGTACTAAAACAACCCAATCATACTCAAAGCCAACAAGGTAAAGTGGGGTTCCATAAAAACCAATTACAAGATATAGTTGGTTTTCAAAGTATCTCAAGTATCTGAATGGCGTTCTTACCATAGAGTGCTTCCAGGGATGGGAAGGTCCTTCTCCTTCAGTGTTGTATGCAATGCTTGCAAAAGGCATTGGTCAAGAAGGGCATCTACCTCCTCAGGGGAGAGAGTATTCTGCTTCTCCGTATTAGCTTCATTTGCAGAAACATCATCTGCTAAGTTCAGCTCATTCATGCTCCCAACCACATGTTCTTCAGCGTTATTCTTAGCACCCGTAGCTGAGGTTGAAGCTGTTTCCAGAGCAGATTCATCTTCTTCATTTCCTGTGCTTGTCTGAACACCAGCTGAAGCGTCTGAAATATCTTCACCTGAACCAGGAGTAAGGTACGATGGGTCTTCCATGACCACATCCTCAAAAAAACCAGCGTTTGGAACATAGTGCCCCTCAGCTGATTCCCTGTAAACACACATCTTTAGCATGTAAGAGAGTGAGTTCCTCCACTGATGTAAAAAAGAATATACTATTGCCAGCATCTCAAATACCAGAGGAAATCATGGTAGTAATGAATGATCCGTAAAGCCTTCCCACGCAAACCAGCATTAAGAGCGTCCGCGCTACTCATTGTGGTACATCCAACCTTCAAAAACATGCATAACCATCATTTAACTCCAGATACAAACTTTACAGTCGTTAAGAAGATTCATCGGTTAGCAAATATGAAGAGACTTACCGCAATAGGTGCCATATTTCCAGGAACTTTTACAGCCCATATTTCTCCAGCAGAGAAAGAAGGAAAGCCTTGGGGAAGGATCAAAATTCCAGGGAACATCAAATCTGCACCGCCTAAAACATACCTTGAAACCTCACCTCCTTTCAACATAAAGGAAGGTAACATTTCAGGAGCCTCCCATAGAGCAAAAACTGCAGCAGAAGAAGGAAAAGGAAAACAGCAAATCAGATTGGATTTATCTTGATCAAAACTAACTATTTGAATCAGACAAAGTCTGCAAACCTGTAGGAAATATCTCAGTGCCTCTTCCATCGATATCAAAAAACATAGGACATCCACCTTCAATACTATAGACATGAACTCGATTCTGAAACTTGGAAAGAGTTATCTCGACCTACACGAAACAATCAATGGCAAAAGTAAGCAAGAGTGTACCAAATCAAACCATAGCAGAACTCGATGCAACCTAATCGAGAATCAATCAGATAACAACGATGCCAAAAATTGAGGGGGAAAGAAGAGAAAGCAAACCTTGGGAGGAAGGATTGCGTCGAGGAGCTCATCGGTTAGAAGAGGAAGCCTATTTCGGATGGTGCGACGGAGTTTTTTCCGGTCGGCGCCGGAGAGTCGCTGGTGAGACTTAGCCTCCACCGCCTTCTTGAACATTCTGTTTCGCCTACAGTGTCGCTTTTAGCACCACGGGACCCAAACCAAAACCGGACCAAGGGCTGTCTCTCTTAAACCGTTTCGTTTTCCTCGGTTACTTTTTCTAGTTTCGCATCTAAGCTTGCCACGTGTCTCCTGTATTGTATTTTAATTTAACCGGTTCACCGAACCAGTCCAGAATTGTAAGTTGATTAACCTCCAATGCCTGACGGTTTTCACTTTTCACTGATTAGGATATTTAACAAGACCACAAAATCTGTTAACCGTGGCGAATAAACCGGAATTGTACCAGTAATAGGCACCGCTTCCAATCATGGCCTGGGTTTACTTACACTAATATTTCAAATTGAGATATACAACGGAACCACGAAATCTGTAAACCTTATTGAATAAACCGGAACTTTTAGGGACAACAAAACTGATCTTCCATTGAACCGGAAAGCTGGGCTACAAGTCTACAACATAACTCTTCTGTTGAAACCTCATGGGAACAGCAAAACTCATCTTTTCTATCGTTTTATTTGGTATAATGACTCTACAGTAAAAACTAGAAAACAAAAAGAAAGACCAAAACTGATAACTCTTCTCATCAAAGAGACAAAATGAACATAACGAATGTTGAGCTTATCAATAAAAGAACCCAAGCCAAGCCACCTGGCTTCTCCACTGGAACTGTCCCTTTCCCAAGAACCACGGCTAGAACCGCGATAGCCCCAAACCCGACACAGATGGTGAACACAGCCACACCTTTCTTCTCCATCCACTCCATTCTTTCCAATACTTGCTCCAACCTGTCCTTCACTTTCTCTTTCTCATTCTCAGCCTTCTCCAGCTCTGTCTCCACTCTTCTCCGCCACTCTCTCATCTCCATGGCCTCCTCCTTCATATTCTCTTCCCTCATCTTCATTCCCTCTACCTCTAGTCTCATAGTAGCTACCTCATTCTCTCTCTTGCTATCCTCCAAATCCATCTCCTTGAATATCCTCCCATATCTCGAGCTCAGTTCTTCCAAGTAACTCTCCAACACTGATAGGTTCAAGTCCAGCGACCTTATCTTCTGCATTAGTATCTTAAGAACTGTGTCCCCTGGCATTCTGCTTCCTGGTTGATGTTTTATCTCTTCCACCGGATCTGGCAGCTTTTTTCTCTCAGTTGATACTTTAGCTTTCACAATCGCAATCTCTGGTGAGGATTCTTGTTCCTTCTCCTTCTGTTTACGCCCGTCTTCATCGCTTTCAGAGAACTCTGTCACTTGTACTGGCTTCTTCTCTTTCTGCTCAGTGTCTACTTCTTGAGGTCTCAATATGTTTTTGTCTTGAACAGATATCAAATCCTCTAGCATTCGTTCCACAGCATCTACTCCGTAGACTTCTAGTAAACTCAAGGTGCAGTAGAATTCTGAACCGTAATGGCTTAGGAAATTGAGCTTTAGATATCTCACCCATTTGGGATCTGCAAGTGTAAAGTTTTGTTCATGCTTCATATTTAAAGCCGTGTAGTTCCCTAGATGAACCCATGTATCAGTCGGATAAACCAAGGTGCCTAGAATCTCAAAATCCTTCAGATTGGAAGAGTAATGTTCGAAATTTGCAATCTTGATTGTGTTCACCAACGTTTCTTCTGAAAGTTCTATGACAACAAACTTCCCCTCGGTAGTACACGGGTTTCGGAGATACTTGTCTTTGTCCCGGCTTATGATGCTTGTAGCTCCTTTGGCTTCCTTGTTAGACGATAAGACCTTTGCGCCTTTTGAAGCAGCTGCATAATTGTACTCTTTCCCACCAGGTTCCATCCTGTGAATCACACCGATTACTTGGCCTGATAAAGATTTGTCTCTAGAATTGGACACTCTGCTCTTGAACTCATCAAGGCCAAGCGGAACAGCACGAGATAGCTGATCAAGCTTCGAAGCAGTATCATTCCCTGGACCTGAGTTATTATTAATCTCACTTTGCTTCACAAAATCATCGTCTTTGCTTCCTGTAACATTTCCTGCAATTATGTTATCGACTTCTACTTGCTTCACTATGATTTCTGAGCCTTTGATTTCTTCGGCTGTGGCTTCATCAACATGTGGACTCAAATAAGGAGTAGAATGAACAAAGGCAGACACTAGTGATGATTGTGCATCAACAGACTCAGCTGTCTCATCTGCCTTAACATCATCTGGATCACCTTTTTCTACCGAAAAAACTAAAGACCTACCTGCAAATACCCAAGAGTAAGCTTAATACGATTCAGATAAGGAGGAACAAACCAAAACTAAGTATAAACATCTTCATGATTGTCACTTCTTTGAAAGCAGATGTTACCATCAGGTTTGATTATCTTTAAAGCAAAAATATTTATTGCATTCCATCCAAATTAGGAACTAAAAAGTTTACCTTTGTCACCATCAACATGACTGATCCACAATGTAGATAAGAAAATAAGCCCCCAGATGAGAAAAACCAGAGACAATGAAACTTTGTAGAAGCGATTCCTTCCATTAGAAGTACTCTCAGAAACTCTTCTTCTAACCAGAAGAGCTCTCCGTGATCTTTGCATTTCACATCCAACCAATATCAGATCACCAAACAAGACTAAAATGGATTATTCACACCTGTTAATAGCAACACATATCAGATTCACAAGTAAACGAAAATTGTTTAACTAGACAAAGAGAAACAAAGATTTTATAATATACAAGCAAAGACAATAGAGCACTTGACTCAAAGCTTCAAAATTTACAAATCATCGATTTCCAGATCCAATTCGGATACAAAATTGAAAAAGAAAAAATAACAAAAAAAAATAGACGGACCTGAGAACGAATCGGAGATTGAAGAAGACAAACCGAAGGAAGATTCGGGAAGCTTCTTCAAAACAAACCCTTTTCAACGCCGCCGTCTCCGATGGGTTGCTGATCGTTTAAATACCGGTCGATGAAATTCCGACGATCTACTCCGTCTCTGCATCACAGTCGATGAAACGCACCTTAATCTCTGCCACTTTTTTCACGGAATTTATAGAAGTCGGATACAATAATATTTTTTTTAACCGTTGTGGAGTAAAAGGAAAAGAGAAGAGTCAAAAAGGATATTCAAAATGAAAAACCGCGGAATCTGTAGAGTCTGACAGAACTGATCCGCGAAGACAATGGACAGCTGGTTGTGGAAGACCTGGAGCTATGTCTCTTATACAAATGAGATGCATTGGTCCACACTTTTGAATTTTGCAATTCATTTATTTCTTTTTCTTTTTAATTTTTTCCTTAATATTGTTACCTTACCTTCTAATCAAACTATGTGATGAGCTGTAAACAGATTTATTTTTAAAATTAATCAAAATAATATCTATTTCTATTTACTTTTTCGTCTAGATATTATTACATTTTATGTACTCAAATCGTTAACAAATTTTTAAAAAGATTTTGATTTGATTTCCTCAAATAATTTCTATGTTGATCTCTTTTTATTTTTGGATCTATCCAAATGTGAATTACCTAATTGCCAATTTATTTGAGGGGTTAATGGACACAGATGTTGTTGTACCAACTACACTATTTATTTTATCGAATTTAAATTACTATCCCTCGAAAAAACAAAATTATATATGAGTAATCCATTTCACTTCACTTGCTTTCTCCAAAGAAAAGTAATCATTGCCTTGCAAAAGTTTTTTCAAAATTCCTTAACAACTCAAAATCAATTTCACTTTACTTTAAACATGACATATGCGACTATATATGTCCTAAGAAACATATGGACTGACTAGTTTAGACTGGAAATGCAATTTGGTAATTGGTATCCAACTTTGACAAAATAACTCTATAAATACGATCTCATAATTTTCGATTAAAACTTTCAAAGTTTTTTTCAGAGCATCATACCAATATTACTTGACAGTTTTTTCTCTTTTTTGGAAAACAAATTACTTGACACTTAAGTTATAGTACTTTCGATCATTTATTATCTTCTGAAATTTGTTTGGTTTCCAATTTCAAATCAACGAGCAATGCGTCACCTTTCCTATAACAGTGTCATCGCATATAACAAACAAAAGTAGCATGTTTTGAAAAGTTGAAATAGATAAATACTGTTTTTGTCTTCTGAAATACTAGTTCTTACTTCATATACACATAAATTGCTTGGTACAAAAAAATTTAAAGTCAAAAAATTGAATTCAAAATACAAAATTACGAAACTAGTGAACGGTAGTGAAGGAGAATGACGGTCGGATTAAGGCGATGGGTCCCATGAGATTGACTAATGACGTGGCGTAAAGAGAGACAGCTTGGATTGCTCCCTTCTACTCCAACACCTGGCGAGTTCTTCTGCGTCGACCTCGCCTTCGCCGACCTCTTCCATTTTTACTCTTTTATTTTACTTTTAACAATAATTTAATTATCACGTAGCAAATAATTTGGATATTTCAAAATATTTTATATCAACTTATCATAAATTAGAATATATCTGTTTGAAAAAGAAAAAACTATAATACGTACTTCTTTTTTGTAGTCAACTATACGTTACTTTTTTATATAGTTGTAAATTATAACTCTGTTATCTTTTATGTATTTTAATCTTTGTTACTGATGACATGTTAATATTATAGTGTTCTTTTATGCTATATTTCTGTTGGGTCCATTAATATTGGGTCTTAGCCCATTAAGAGTTTACATTTAAATTACTTCCGTCCCTTACAAATTTTCACGTTAGGCTTGGGCCAACGGATCTTAACTAACAATTTTCCAAAACAGCAAAAAAAAAAAAAGTGCGTGGCGGATTCAATTTCACGCCGATCGACCGGCGGCGAAGTAAGCCAAAGGTCCAACGAAGGCAGCGTTGATGTAAGTCGCTGGTTCCGAGTGACTGTAATTGTCTCTTTGGTATGGATACCCATCTTTCTGATTTGGACCGCCTACGATTGCTCCTGTGAGAATGTTAGGGTTAGGATTTTGAGTATAGAACGATTGAAATCCGCCATTGCAGCCTAAGGATTTGGAATGAAGAGCATGTGAAGGAAGTGACGATGCTCTATGGTGAATTCTCTTGGGAAAATTAGGTCCAAATCCAACCATATACGACATTTTGATTGGATTCTCTCCAAGTATGTAATCAACTTGTCGCTTCGATAGGCTTATCAAGGCGTTGGGGACGATAACAGAGTTTCCACAGTTGAAGTTGTGTTTCGTGGCTTTCATGTATTTGGCGTAAGTCGTGAGCAAGAATGTTATGGAGGTTACGTATTGAAGATTGCTTTGAGGTAACTTGTACATTAATCCTCCTGTAATTTGGTAAACATGAGTTGGTGATCGCTATCAATTTGTATTCAAGATCGTGAATAGGTTACCTTGAGTGTATTGTGTAGATGAGGAAGGAGAATCTGGAAGGATTTTGCACATGAAATTCTCAGCTGCTTGCTTATATGGTTCAAAGTTGCTGTCTTTGTTAAGTAATGCTCGCTGCCAAAAAGTAAGAGAGTTTTCTTTGTGAATTAGTGAGTCAAATAGTGAGATGAGCAGATGAGCCATCGGAAAGGCCAGAGCTAGCCCTCCAAGAGAGTTGTTGGCCATTAGGAAGGCGACCGGATCGCTGACCTTGGAAGAAGAGCAATGACTTGGAGAGAGCTTCTCTATAATTTGGGTTGGCATCAATGCGTCCTATGAGAAGAGACAAGAAAAGGAAAAGAAAGAAGAAAGGAGAAGTCATTTTCTAAAGACAGAGAACTTAATTGCTTTTGAGGTTTGAGGTACGAAGCTATTACATGAAGGTCCACATATATATATACACAGAAAGGGAGAGAGATGCAGAGATGAGATAAGAGATTGGAGAGAGAATGATACGAGCCTTGGTCGTTTCCTATTTCCTAAGAAGTTAGTATGTATTTGTCAAAAAGCGAGAACATGAATGGCCGGATTATAAACGCACGTTACCACTTTGCTTCTGCTTGAAAATATACTGTTATGGTCAAAAGGCCAAATGCAATAGCGGGACTCTTTTTTTCTAAAAGACGAGGAGGTTTGAGATATAAAGCATTCATAAATTGCTTGATATCTAATGCATTTGCACTTTTTTGGAATCAAATCTTGTTGTAGAAGTTAATAAGTTGAGCAATCCTGTTTATGAAAAAAAAGTTGAGCAATCCTGTTTCAAATGTGCATTCTTTTTGTTACTAAATACTAAGTTTAATATTAACTTATAATGTATTCTCAATTAACATCAAAATAAATTCATTAGAAAAACTAACGTTATACTTCATCCATTACCTAATAATGGTGAAAATATTACTTATTGAAAAATTTTAAACAAAAAAGAAATTTAATGTGTTAAAAAAAATTGAAATATGTAGTTTCCAGTTTAAATTGGATATATAGTATACTTATTGATTGATAGTGCATTTAGAAGAACATTATGTTTTTTATTAGCCAATCAACTATTGTAAACAAATCATAAAAAAGAGCATTTAGAGGTTTTAAATGCTATGCTAATGCTCCTTCCTCTATGCTTTGAGATGGAGTATTTCCCAAGCATTAACCTTAATAGTATTTAAAACTAATTTTATATAAATAATTTATTTGGTTAATAACATAAAAATATATATGTTAAATAATTTTAAATATATGTTAAAATAATAAAATAATTTGAAAATAATATATATGTTAATATATGTTATATTAAATTTGAAATTTATATTTTAATTAATATTTACCATTAGTTAAAATAATATGCTGATAAAATTATATTTATCAAATTACATTATATAAAATAAATTATATTATTTATATAAAATATAAAATAAATATATACAATATATTTATTTTATACTTCTTTCATTTATATTTTATATGATTTATTTAATATTTATTTATTTCTATTTTATTTAAATAATATATTTTATTTTATATAATTTAATTTTATAAATTATAATTTTGTTAGCATATTATTTTAACTAATGGTAAATATAAATTAAAAATATAACAAATTTAATAAATATGTACATATATCTTTATGTTATTAACCAAATAAAATTATTTATTAAATTGTAATTTTATATATCCCTTTATGTATTTACATTTTCATATTTTAAAATTTTAATTAAAATAATTTTTATTAAAATTATATGTTAATAAATATAATTTGGATATAAAAAATTAGAAAAAAACATATGGTATAAATAGATATATTAAATATTTTCATATAATTTTATATCTAACCAGTCATAGCTCTACCAATCACTTATTTATGTACATTAATTAGAGCATACAGCTTATGTTCTATACTGTTGTGTTCGTTAGCTGTACTATAAGCTGTGGCAATCAAGCCCTTAAAGTTAAGATTCAGCCTTCTTTTATTTTTACAAAGATTTTTTAATACAAATTAATGGTTAAACATAAACTGTCACGTCGATAGAAGAATCTGTTGTGACATATTTTTGTTTTGTTAGTAAATGTTAGGAACGATACATTATCTTTTTACTGGTGTAGTTAATAATACATACCTTTTAGGGTAAGATTATCTCTGTGCTAGTAATTGTTATTTTATTTTTTTTCATAAAAATTTAGAACTTCTAAAACTTTAAGATTTTTGGAGAGGATTATATTTGTGTGGAAACCTTTGAGACAAGTGGCACAAATAATTCATTGACGTAAATCAACCGAATGCGACAAGAGTGACGATAAAACAACAGAATCCACAAGAATTGACGCAAGACTTGCCAATTTGGAAATCAACCACGCGAGATCTCGTCTCGTGAAACAATTTACGATACAACAACAATTATCTTGTCCGACAGCTCTATGATGCGTGACTTAGTGTACGTTGCCGGAGTTGTATCCGTACAGCTTATGGATAAAAAAAAGGTAGAGCTAATTTCAAAAACCAATTTTACAGATGCAAAGAGACTAGGGATTTGTGAAGACCGATGATATATTTCATTTCGTGATAAAACCTTCTTTTTTTTTCCGTCAATTTCGTAAAATAAAACTTAAAACCCTTGTAAACGTTAAGAGATATTTTGGAGAGAATTGAATGGTTCATGTGGAAATCTTTGAGACAAATAATTCATTGCCGATAAATCAACCGAATACGACGAGACTTAGATAAAACAATAGAATCGGACGAATTGACGCAAGACTTGCCAAGTCATCGCCCCACTAAGGGGTTTCTTCTCTTTGAAAACTAACAGTAGCTTTTTTAAACTCCAATCACTTCGTCGCCTAGACCTTTCGGGTTGCAACCTCACAGGAGAGATTCCTTCTTCGCTAGGAAACCTTTCTCGTCTCACATCTGTTGACCTTTCTTGGAATAAATTGGTAGGTGAGATTCCAGCTTCAATAGCCAATCTAAACCAGCTAACAGAGCTTAGACTTTCGGATAACAATCTCACAGGAGAGATTCCTTCTTCGCTAGGAAACCTTTCTCGTCTCACATCTGTTGAACTTTATGGGAATAAATTGGTAGGTGAGATTCCTTCTTCGCTAGGAAACCTTTCTCGTCTCACACATGTTGACCTTTCTTGGAATAAATTGGTAGGTGAGATTCCAGCTTCAATAGGCAATCTAAACCAGCTAAGAATCCTTAGCCTTTCGAAGAACAATCTCATAGGAGAGATTCCTTCTTAGAAGAACATTAACCAACTTGCAATTATACGAGTACATGAAAGGTTCCTTTGAAGATACTTTTAATGACTATAACTCAATGGAAATGGTGAATAAAGGAGTAGAGATGAGCTTTGAGCGGATCCGAGAAGATTTCACAGCCATTGATTTTTCTGGAAACAGAATTTATGGCAAAATTCCTGAATCTGTTGGCTTTTTAAAGGAACTGCGTCTTCTCAACTTGTCAGGTAACGCATTCACAAGCGATATCCCACGGTTCTTGGCAAATTTGACAAAGCTTGAGACATTAGACCTATCTCGTAATAAGCTGTCAGGTCAAATCCCTCAAGATCTTGATAAACTCTCCTTTCTCTCATACATGAACTTCTCCCATAACCGTCTCCAAGGTCCAGTGCCACGAGGCACACAGTTTCAAAGGCAGAATTGTTCTTCATTCTCCGACAACCCTAGACTCTATGGTCTTGAAGATATCTGCGGAAAAAAGCATGTCCCGAATCCTACATCGCAGCAAACCGAGGAGTTGTCAGAGGCGGAGGAACAAATGTTCAATTGGGTAGCAGCTGCAATAGCCTATGGACCTGGTGTATTCTGTGGATTGGTGATTGGGTATATCTTCACTTCACACAATCATGAGTGGTTCACAGAAAAGTTTGGTCGAAGAAAACTCAGAGTCTCCACAAGTGTTCGTTAAGCACATCTCTTGCAATCTCATTGAGCAGTTGTGAAGCATGTGTTGTCCAGAGTCTTGTTCGTGTTTGTACTGAATTTTCCTGGTGTGTTCTTCAGAAGTTTATTGTGTTTGTTTGTAATCTCCGATTTTATGGTTTGTAATAAACGTCTTTCATGGCTTTTGATGTATCTTGGCTTGAAAATATAAACATCGGGTTTTGCAATTCTCACTAGTGAACTATAAAATATAATACTTCTTATTCTTAGAGGAGCTTTACGATCATGACTATACAAATAGTACAAGTCATGATTCATGACAAAAATATAATGTTTAGTGTTACATGGTCATGTATAAATGGAACGGTAGCAAAGATAACTCAAAACTTCATATGTATAAAAAAAACCAACAACTGCCAAAAAAAAAAATGTATAGAATCTAATATGTATGACAAATGAAGCAATGGTGAGAGGCTGAGAGCAACAAATAAAACAGAACAAAATTTACACAATTTGAGAAAGACAGAAACAACCTGAATCTGTAGTAAAGTTTATATGGTGGAAGAAGCTAACCCCAGAAGATGTTTACATAACATCTCCATTTTTCTGAAAAGTTAGAGGTGGCACAAAGCAAAGAGCTCAATCTCCATGTGTATATGCTTCTCTTCACTAAACGACCAAACACCAACACCAAGAACTTTGGTCATAATAGATCCAATAGAGATGGTTGTGAACCATTGGGCTTTGAAGTAGATGTGCCAGTGCCAGTGCCACCTCTACCTCTCCCCCTTCCTCTTCCCATTGCTATTGTAGGTGGTGGTGCGAGTTTCATTGCGGACTGTTCGGTTTTGCTTGAACTGAATACGGAACTGATGTCTGCTGGCTTCTGGTTATTGTATGAACCACCGATGAAAGCTGGCATTCCTTGGCTCTGTTTTGGTAGACCAAAAGAGTTTATTGGATCCTGATTACTTGCAGAGCTAACTGAATTCCCTTGCTGGGGTGGTTTCAGTGAAGACAAAGAGGCATTGCTGAATGCCCAGTTGTCATTGTTAGCTGTCTGAAAATGGGTGCCATCTGGTAAATTGTTGCTAAAACCAGATGCAGTGCCATTGTTAAGACTGGTAGAAACAACAGAAGCGCCGTTGTTGGGACGTGGAGGCCAATTAGCAAACGGATCAAATTCATCAAAACCCGGTGATGTTCTTGTGTTTAATTGTGTCTCATCATCAGTTTCTGGAGCAGTGAGGCTTGAAGATTGTCTTGGAGGCCACTCGATGTCCACTGGAGGGCATGTGGTTGGCGCTGTTGCCTTGTTGGGCAGAGTAGTAGACATGATCGACGGATGTGACTGATCAGTGGATTTGTTAAACTGATGGTTTGTGTTATGACGAGAAGAAGCAGGATTTCCCAAAGAAGAATCCTTGCTCGGGGAACCCCGATCGTCATCCCAAGCAGGACTGCTCTTGGCTGCAGAAGCAACCTTCTCAGGTGTTTGGGTCGATGACTGAAACTGGAGTCCATTGGTAACAGAATATGGTTTCACCTCTGGGATTCCGGAATCATTCACTGTAACTCCTCTTTTTTCCTCTATTTGCCTGTTCCCAGAGACACATGCAGATCATAATGAAGACAACAACAGTATGTTGTTTGATAAGGACTTGAAAATAAAATTCAGCCTGAGAAAAGCAAAGGCACACCTGAGAATATCTTTGACAAATAGCATATATTTGGCAAACTGCTGGACGTTCAGTTGTTGGGCAGTGAGAAGCGGCATCATCAGGGTAAGCACATGTTCTGCTGTGAATTCAACTCCATACTAGAGAACAGTGATGGAGAGTGCGGATTATGAGATGTGATGCTACCACAGATAGTAAAGACGATCAAACATTAGTGAGAAATAGGAGCCCGTTTCCTACCTGTTTAAGAATTGCGTTTGCAACAGCAAGGGTACTCATAAGGGTAGGCGCAGAACGATCAACAGCAGTACACCGTTGAATTGTTTGCAGAATTTCAATAACGGCAGGCTTATCAAGTGCTTGAACCAACTCTGCTAAACAGAGCAAAGCATTTACTCTGACCTGCACAACAAGTGCATTCCAATCAATTTTTTAATTGAAGATGGAATCCGTTAATCAGATTTCTCTTTCTTTTTCAAGCTATTGAAGGACACTTGTATTATAAGAAAGTCGGGCTGACATAATTAAACCAGGCATAACGTACCGCAGCAACTGTAGTTTTGAGAGCCAGGCCATGAACACGAGGCAAAATTGCTTACCTCACAACCTGCATTAACAAGATGGAGAAAAACATGCTAACTGAAATAACTCATCCAGTGTAATTAACTGATCACAACAACACATCGAAATTGATTTTAACCCTTCTGGAATTTTTTTTATTCTAATAAACATAAAAGCAAAGTATTGAGCATCACCTGACCATCGAGTTGCCTAACAACAGATGTGGATCTTTTAAGAACTTCCTCCTGAATGCGGACATCATTATCATTGTATGCTCGCAGAAGCAAAGGGAGGACATGTGATACAAGATGCTCGCTATCAGTCTGAAAATTTGGCAAAAACGTAAGCTGAGTAAGGATCTCACCCTGTGTGCAATAGAAAACAACGGATAGTGATTTCAATGCATATTTACAACCCGATCCAGAAACAAACAGCAGTCATAACTTCAACGTGGAAGTTTTCAACCAGATTACCATACATGACAAGTTAGACACATGTCAAAAAAGATATGCATCTGACTATATCTGTATGTATCAGTTTATGGCAGCACAAAAGATTACTGTCACATGGAACTATATTTTACACATGAATCCTTTATTCCATCCTACTGTGTCAAATCAGAAGAACTTAAGCAGAAACAAACATGTGCCATGTAAGAAAAACATAATTCAGTAATGTATACACATTGATCAACTTACCTTGTTAGTAATAAGCTCTGCATGCTTTACAAGCAGCAGTAATGTATCTCCTGAAGCAGTACTCAGAACAGGAACAAGAGCCGGAAGTGTTATCAGCTCAAAGTCAGTCCTATCCTGCAAATGTAATTTAAGGTTTAAATTTTCAAGCATTCTGTCAGTGGTTTCTAGATATAACTAGTTTTCCTTAATACTTTAAAATGACCTGAGACTGTGCTATAGTTAGAACCATTGGCAAGATCATTGGTTGCAAAACCAAATTCCTAAGTTCAGCACAAAGCGGTGGAAGCACCTGCATGGGAAAACATGGGTTGCTTAGTTGTTATAAGATATCATTTGAGCATCAAATGTTTTTATATCAAGACACAGGATAAGCCCAGTAAAGTGACTACCTTATTCCGTAATACACGGGAATCAAAATCTTTCCACATATCTGATAATGCTTTTAAGAACTCGGACTTCTGCACGTTATCTCTTTCCTGAAATAAAGAGAAAAATGTCCAAAAAGTTTATCAGACGTGGAGATCCTCTTTCCATCATCTAACTCTAAGTACAGTCTGCCTGAAACAATGATTGAAAGCATATATACGTACAAGCATATGGTCAAGGAAGCGAACAGCAAGTAATCTAGCGTCACTTCGGAAAGAATTCGATCCTAACAGAGTGAGAATTCAAGCCAAAGATGTAACTACCAAGAAAAAGAGAAAAATTGTCACAAGAAACAAGGAAAACTCGTCACGCTTGTGTCCATTACCTGTGAAGTCTAATGCTGTTGGTCTAAAGGACTCGTTCGTTGATAGCATCCTTTGCAAATCAGACACCAAGTCGGAGGGTATAGATGAGAAAGATTCATTTGTTATATAGTTCAACGTGTTCATGTACTGCAAGAAATTTCAAGATAACCATCATCAACCGTGGGAAATCCAAAGAATATATTACTATTCTTCTGAATAACTAAAACTACTCCAAAGACATAATACTGAATATCAAAACTAACGAGCTTGGGTTTTAGAGTTACCATCTTAACATTGTTATTGCAGTCTAACAACGGTTTCCGAGCAACTAAATGATAGGCAAGGCATCCAAAACTAAAAATGTCCGACGAAACTCCAGCTGGAGGACTTTTGCTGCGCATCAGTTCAGGTGCAGTGTAATTTAGGGATGGCTGGACTGGCAGTATTGAATCCTCGACGTCATATTCCTGCACGGTCATACGTAGGACATCATCTCGCTTGTAGAGTTGAATACATCAGATATACAGCAATCCAGTAAAGTTTCGAGTTTAAACTCACAGAATAGTGGAATGATTGCATGTTATCCAAATTCCCAGCCTGTGCTGTCGTAATAGCAAACCCAAATCCGGCAAGCTTCAAAGAACCAGCTGAAGTAATAAGAACATTCTGTAGGGAAGATACAACTCCACATGTTAATAAAATATATATACATACAACTTCCATAAGAAGACAAGTATGACTAAGAATTTTGGAAAATTAACCTCTGGAGATATGGCCCGATGGATGAGATGGGCGTTCTTGTGGAGAAAGTTCAGTGTCTCAGAAATCTGGAGCAGGCCGTGCTTCACCTCCAATAAGCTCATCCCCTGTACAGTTATAGAAAGTAATAAACAATCACATATTCTCTCAAATCAATTTAAAAAAACATCATTTGGGAACTTCAACGATCACTAAAAGCCGTGTCTCGAAAGACACAAAATTGCTTTGAATCACAGCAAACAACATGATAATAACATATACATGACTGCTAAACAGAGAACATAAAGCTTACCATTGACTTCAGATCTTTCGGCACATTAGCCACATTCCCGAGCGCATTAGCCACAGAGGCATAGAGCGGCTCCGTAACTAAAGCCATAGCATTTTTATTCTCATCAAGTGCTTGCACCACATGGACCACACCAGGATGCCTCAACCTCACCAGCTTCCCCGCATCAGCTCGAATCAGATCAAGAAACGCGTCTTCAGCAGCCTTAGACAACCCCGCTCGTACACGAGCCTCAGACAAAGCACGCTTATCAAGCATCCATACGCAAACAGTTGGGTACTGCTGTGAACGCGTGGAGTCACGCGCCTTGGCTGCGTATAGCTTCCAAGCAAGGCCAGGACCAGCGGAACCGATCTGATCAAGTAGCTCGTAATCCTGAAGAGCCTTCGGCCCCGTAACTTCCTGAACTGTGGTATGAACCGTCTTCTCAATCACAGCAGCCGTTCTAGCTAGAGCTCGAGTAAACGTTTTCATGTCAATCGACATTTCTGCTGGATCGAACAGTTTGCTCCTAAAATGTTGTCGGCGACGATGTGAAAACCGATGATCCGACGAGAGATCTATGAATAAAGCAGAGAAGAGAATGCGTAATTAACCAAGATCGAGGAGGAAGACGATGGTGGAGAGAAGCACAAGTCTGGATCGAAGATCGTCTTCTTCCCCACCTCTCTCACCTCCTTCGAGCAACTTATCTGTTTTTTTTTTCTTTTTTTTTCCGTAATTACAACACAACAGTCATTTTTCACCTTTTTTTTTTCTCACTCGTTTTTTTTTATTTATAATTTTATGTATTTGCCAAATCAGTCCTTTGTCTTTGTCTTGAGATGAAAGTAACAGAAAGGAAAGTAACATAGCACCTTAGCCTCATCGTCGGCGATTACCAGTAGTCATTACAGGAGCAAGAAGAATCTTTGAAATGGTGAAACCGATTCGAATCTCTCACAAGAATCTCTTTTCCCAAAAGCTTAGACGCCAATTTCATGAAGTTATGGCAATCAATACAGATCCTTATGTTCTTCATTATCTGTATCAAATTCACACCACAATCACCTGATTTTCTTCCTTCCATCACTGCAAAAGATAAAGCTAGTTTCTCGCTGTGATGCAACAAATGCTCTTCCTTCTGTTCTTCTTCTTCTATGTCTTGCAAAGCTGATCTCATCTCTGGAACATAACCCATCTCCTTTAATCGACTAATCAGCCTCTCTAATTCTCTGCATATGGCTTCCCTGTCTGGACGGCGTCTTCCTCCCGATGCGAATTCATGAACCTTGTTTCCTATCTCGATCCAGCTCAAGCCTGGTTCTTTCTTCACTCTCCATTTTTCCATCTCCTTTATGCTTTTATTGGCTTCGTTAGAGCTACCTTCTGCATTGTAAATGTTTGACATCTGGATGTAACCAACGAGTTTGTGGGTCCTAGCTCTTTCAGTTTATCTGCCGCCAACTTACCCAACCGGGTGTTACCATGCTTCCTACACGATCCTAGTAATGTACTCCAAACTACAGCATCTGGTTCCATTGGCATTTGCTTGAGAACCTCTTCTGCCTCAGCAAAACGCTCAGCTCGGGCTAGCATGCAATCACACAAGCGTAGTGGTTTAGCAAACATGGATCTGAATTCTCTCAATCCTTCTTCTACTCGTCCAGCGTGGCTGCCAGCGGACAGAAGGGCTATGAAGGTAGCTGAATCAGGCTTAATATCCATTTGTCCAAAGACTGGTAGAATTGAGTCGACTTGGCCATGCAATGAGTAAGCCTTGAGCATTGAGTTCCACGACACCACATCCCGCGAATTCATATCATCAAATACGCGCTTACACAAGTCAAGAGAGCCACACTTGGCATATGCATGGATTAACGAGTTGTTCAGCACTGTGTCAGCCTCAAAACCACCCTTGATCACTTGAGCGTGTATACTCAAAGTGTGGCGAGCAGTGACAAGTCCCGCACAAGCTTTCAGTACACTTGAGAAAGTATACCAGTCAGGGCTTAGCTTCTCGTGACGTAACTGGCCAAAGAGAAGAATAGCCCTCTCTGGATCATACACTGCAAACGCTGTTGTAATCCCAGTCCAAGCAACAATGTCACTGCAGTGACTCATTTCCATAAAAAGCTTGTAGCAGTCAGTAAAGTCTCCTAAAACTTCTGAATAAACTTTAACCAATGCAGTAGCCACTTCAGTCTGAGTTACCAACCCAGATTTTACAGACAGAGAATGCAGCTGAAGACAACACTTTGAAACCTCATCAGGAACTAAGTCAGAGCTTTTGTACAAGGAAGAACATATATTAAGCAACGTGGCACGATCAAATCCCACTCAATCACTGTGCATCCGTATAAAAAGGTCAATGGCCTGTTTGCCAAGATTGCAGCACTGGAAAGCTGCAATCACTGAGTTCCAAGTAATTAAATTCTTAAACTCCATGGCCTCGAACACAGTCCAAGCTTCATATGCAGCAGTACCATCACGACACCTACCGTACATAGAGATAAGCGCATTCGCCACATAATCGAATAATGTACACCTAGTTTCAAAGCAAGTCCATGTACCTGCTTTCCAGACTCATACCGGCATGAAGTCAACACGTTCGACAACGCAAACTCATTAGGGCAGCAGTGAGCTAACATAGCCGAAAAAAGCCAGAATCCTTCTTGTTCATTCCCTGCCTGCGCATACCCCGCGATCAGTGCAGTCCACGAAACTACATTCTTCTCAGGCATTTTATCAAACACCTGGCGTGCGTATACAATATTCCCGCATTTTGCATATATAGAAATGAGGTAATTAGCGAAGACAATGTTCTGTGAATAAGAATGAGGATGTGAGAGCATGTGGTGGTGCAAGTCGATGCCATAGCGGAGATTGCGTTGATCTGCACATGCTTGGAACAGAGCGGAGTAAGCCTGCTGGGACTGAAGCTCGACCGGCGCAGAATAGAACAAGGTAACAGCTCGAAGAAGATCACCAGACCTCACTAACGTACGCAATCCATCTACAAGTTCGTGTTTTAGTGCAAAAGGTGAAGCAGAGCTAAAGCGTCTCAAGCTCCCAAAAGAAAGGTGAGTTAAGCCTATCAACATCGATGCTCCAAATCCATTTACCGAAATATATATAAAAGCAAAAAAGAGGAAGATGATCGGAGCTCCGGCGATCAGTCGCACCTACCGATCAAGCTAGTCAGACATCGACGTTCCCAATTTGTAAAATTTCCATTTATATGCTAAATATATATTTTCACATTTTTTACATTAGTAAAATATTCCTTTTTTTTATCAACTTTATTATAAATACATGTTTGGGAAATGTTAAAACATCTTCGTCTACCTAAAACCCTAAAGCGATGGCGGCGATTTCACAGGCGACCTTAAACTCTCTGATTTCACCAGAGCAGAATCATGGAAGGAAAAGCAACACGCAAAGATCTTCTTGAATTTGAACACAAGAATTCTTGTTCTTCGTTCCTTCGTTAAAAGAGGTTGATTTGGAAGGAAACCAATTCACGGGACCTATAGAATTTGAGAATTCATCTTCATCATTTAATCTTCAAAGTCTACGCCTTTCAAAGTCTACGCTCGAAAATGTATACGTTGTGTTGTGCAATTCTCAATAGTGTGCTATAAAATATTAGATCCTCTGATTCTTAGAGATGACATAAATTAATGTATAAATGGAATGGTAGCAAAGATAAATCAAACTTCATATGTATAAAAAGATCCAGCAACTGCCAAAAAAAAAAAAAAAGACCCGTATACATGAAAATAGCGTAGCATCCGTAGAAGAATCTAATATGTATTTTACATAATTTGAGAAAGACAGAAACAACCTGAAGCTCTAGTAAAGTTTATATGGTGGAAGAAGCTAACCCCAGAAGATGTTTTCATAACATCTCCATTTTCTGAAAAGTTAGAGGCGGCACAAAGCACAGAGCGCAATCTCCATGTGTAAATGCGTCTCTTCACTACACGACCAAACACCAACACCGAGAACTTTGGTTATAATAGATCCAATAGAGATGGTTGAGAACCATTGGGATTTGAGCTAGATGTGCCAGTGCCACCTCTACCTCTCCCCCTTCCTCTTCCCATTGCTATTAGAGGTGGTGGTGCGAGTTTCATTGCGGACTGCTCCGTTTTGCTTGAACTGAATATGGAACTGATGTCTGCTGGCTTCTGGTTATTGTATGACCCACTTGTGAAAGATGGCATTCCTTGGCTCTGTTTTGGTATCCCGAAAGAGTTTATTGGATCCTGATTATTTGCAGAGATGCTTTGGGATGGTTTCAGTGAAGACAAAGAGGCATTGCTGAATGCTGTCTGAAAATGGATGCCGTCTGGTAAATTGTTGCTAAAACCGGATGCAGTGCCATTGTTGAGACTAGAAACAACAGAAGTGTCGTTGTTGGGACGTGGAGGCCAATTAGCAAAAGGATCTAACTCATCGAAACCCGGAGTAAATGATGTTCCTGTGTTTAGTTGTGTTTCATCACTAGGTTCTGGAGCAGTGAGGCTTGAAGATTGTCTTGGAGGCCACTCGATGTCCACTGGAGGGCATGTGGTTGGCGCTGTTGCCTTGTTGGGCAGAGTAGTCGACATGATCGACGGCTGTGACTGATCAGTTGATTTGTTAAACTGATGGTTTTTAAACAGAGTCAATACGATTTTTATAAGGTTCCTCCCTCGAATGAAATTTAATGGGATCCGCTGAGACCATGTGTTCATCCATAGGATTCCAAGTACCCGGATCAATCGAAAGCTCGATTCTCTCTGAACTACTCATTTTCAAATATTGTTCACAAACATTCATTTTGACTTTCTTATACATTAATCCATAACAATTGTCGGATTGAATCCACAATTGATTGTAGTTTTGAGTTATATCGAAATCCTTAGAACTCATTAAATTAGTTTTTATGTTATGACGAGAAGAAGCAGGATTTCCCAAAGAAGAATCCTTGCTCGGGGAACCCCAATCGTCATCCCAAGCAGGACTGCTCTTGGCTGCAGAAGCAACCTTCTCAGGTGTTTGGGTCGATGACTGAAACTGGAGTCCATTGGTAACGGAATGTGGTTTCACCTCTGGGATTCCGGAATCATTCACTGTAACTCCTCTTTTTTCCTCTATTTGCCTGTTCCCAGAGACATATGCAGATCATAATAAAGACAACAACACAATGTTGTTTGATAAGGACGTGAAAACACAATTCAGACTGAGAAAAGCAAAGGCACACCTGAGAATATCCTTGACAAATAGCATATATTTAGCAAACTGCTGGACGTTCAGTAGTTGGGCAGTGAGAAGCGGCATCATCAGGGTAAGCACATGTTCTGCTGTGAATTCAACTCCATACTAGAGAACAATGATGGAGAGTGCGGATTATGAGATGTGATGCTACGACAGATAGTAAAGACGATCAAACATTAATGAGAAATAGGAGCCTGTTTCCTGCCTGTTTCAGAATTGTGTTTGCAACAACAAGGGTACACATAAGGGTAGGTGCAGAACGATCAACAGCAGTACACCATTGAATTGTTTGCAGAATTTCGATAACTGCAGGCTTATCAAGTGTTTGAACCAACTCTGCGAAACAGAGTAAAGCATTTACTCTGACTTGTGCTACAAATGAATTCCAATCAATATTTTATAAGAGGACAGAATCCGTTAATTCAGATTTCTCTCTCTTTTTAAAGCTACTGAAGAACACTGGTATTAGGAGAAAATGGAGCTGAGATAATCAAACCAGGCATAACATACCGCAGCAACTGTAGTTTTGAGAGCCAAGACATGAACACGAGGCAAAATTGCTTGCCTCACAACATGCACAAAAAAAGGAAAAATGATACTAAAAAAGAACGCATCTGTTTAATTACCTGGCACTACTACTCTGCAGAACCACAAAGGCACACATCGAAATTGATTTTACCATTCTGGACAAAACGAATTACACCAATAAAGCAAAAAAAAAAACAGCATTGAGCATCACCTGACCATCGAGTTGCTTAGCAACAGACGTGGATCTTTTACGTTTGTTTATCCATTCAAATTCCTCTTTGTTTTTACTTTCTGTCAATTGTTAATTAAGTATTTTCTTAAAGTGTTGAAGAATGGAATAAACAAGGTTTGCCATTAGTGGGCATTGGGAAGCAAGAAAGCCTTGGTCGTTTCCTATTTCCTAAGAAGTTAGTTTGTACATTTGTCAAAAAGCGAGAACATGAATGGCCGAATTATAAACGCACGTTACGACTTTGCGTCTGCTTGAAAATATACTGTTATGGTCAAAGGCCAAATGCATGAGCGGGATTTTTTCTAAAGGACGATGAGTTTTGAGGTATAAAGCATTTATAAATTGCTTGATATCTATGTATTTGCATTTTGTTGGAATCAAATCTTGTTGAAGGAGTTAATAAATTGAGCAATCCTATTTCAAAATAGATTCATTAGAAAAATGAACGTTAGGTATGCTTACCCAGCTTTTGCGATTTTAAAAAAAATGCTTATCCATTACCTAAATATGGTAAAAATATCACTTATTGAAAAATTATTGTTAATTTTATATATACTAGTTGTAATATATAGCTACGACTGCTTTAAAAAAATGAAATGTGTAATTTCCGGTTTAAATTGGATATATAGTAAGATAATGTGTTCACATATGGGTTTATGCCTGTTATAGTTAAATTAGGTTAGGATTTAAGGGATTGTGAATTTAAAAAAGGAGACAAAAGATAAGATGGAAGCGTGAATGGCGCGAAGATAACGGCGCCGAGTCGTGGAACTTAATCAAAAGTGTTTAGTGTAATGGAGACGAAATTGATGCCTTAATCCACTTTACTATTTGTTCCTCTTTTTATGCATGTTATTATTATTAAGTCATTTTTCTATTCTACTACCTCTCTCTTTATTTGCTCTTTTTTTTCCAGAGATATTCCTTTTAGTTTGGTGTCATAACAAAAACGAATAAAAAGGGACAACGTGTCTGCTCGATGTCATCGATCTTCCATCTTTTTGATATTATGAATCAACAGAATGATTACAATTATGGCCATGGGGTATAACATATTTACCTATGTTTAGGCAGACGCGTGATGGAAGCTTAAGGTAATACGGTTACTAATTATAATCATTCGATGTCACTAGTAGCAACATGATTCAAATATCATATTATTATTTTCCCCTATAGATTAATGGTTTGCATGAGAATAATGGAAGAAGAGATTTCAAAAATCAAAATTAACTTTAAAATAATAATAATAATAATAATAATAATACTCCTAATCTTCGTGACATTACAGTGTCCTAATTTATAAAAAAAAATTACTAAACCAAGAACCACTTGGTTTTTCGTGTTTTTTTGAATATGTTGTTCAGACATAATGTTTTATTCAGTTTTCTATTGATTAATATAGTATACTGTTTTAAGTCTAATTTTCTTCTTGTCTTAGGTAGATCTACAAAAATTTTAACAAATTTGAAAATGTTTTGTTTTATTTGAAAATATTAAAATTACATCAATAACTTTGCTATTTATCATAAATTTTAGCCGAATATTTGACTAATAATATCGGATTTTGATCCTCTAGTATATTGATATATATGAAATGAGTTGGATTACAGTGGATAA
Organism: Cardamine occulta; assembly: GCA_028015245.1. Lineage (NCBI taxonomy): Eukaryota > Viridiplantae > Streptophyta > Magnoliopsida > Brassicales > Brassicaceae > Cardamine > Cardamine occulta. The sequence continues at coordinate 16,849,754 of CM051369.1, forward strand.
CTATTTGACTCTTTCTTTTTAATAAACGAAACTAAAACAAAATAAATGTAGGTGTATATATAGACCATGAATTTCTCTATGAGGGGTTTAAATGAGGTGTATATATAGATGCATGAATCTCTCTATGAGAGGGTTTAAATGAGCATATATTTATAATTGTATAGGTAGGCCATTCGTAGTAATGGTCTTTACATGGAAATCAATTTGGAAACCAACCACGAAAGGTCTATTTCTGGAGACAATATTTACGATACAACAACGAAATATCTTACCCGACAGCTTGTTGATGCAGAAATCAGTACAGTTGCCGGAGTTTCTCCCTAATAGCTTTTGGGGAATTAAAAGGTAGAGTTAATCTCTAAATCTTTTGATTTGTCAAACAAATATTTCAGATGGACATAATCTAGTAATCTGTTAAGAACGATGATATATTTAGTTTTATTTTGGAATAGAAATTGGCTAAGCTTATGATAAAGATTGATGACTCTTTATGGTGCATTTGTTGAGTTCTTTGAAATAGTTATCTAGCTATTTGTGTGGGGTTATCATTTTGGTAAAAATGTTTCATGTCAAATCGTTTTCGAGGAAACAATAGTTGCTCTGCGTCAAATGAGTTCTAATAGATGCACTTCTCTTGTGCTGGAAATAGACTAAGACCACTAAATTAAATTTTTTTTTTTTTAATGAAAACTTAAAAACTTAAACATTCGAAGTAAGAGCAAGAATAGAAAATAAATTGCTAGGTATATTTAACTATCGTCTAATATTATTATTATAGCTAACCATACTAACACAAAATGCATGATTGACCATGCCAACAAAAATGCACAAACAAAAGAGACAAAATGAGTCAAGTGAGTTTATGTGGATTGAATGAGTTAATGGTTTATGTGGGAAATTAACTTATAATTTATAATAAACGCACGACTTTGCGTCTGCTTGAAAATATACTGTTATGATCAAACGCTAAATGCAAGAGCGGGACTTTTTCTAAAAGACGATGAGTTTGAGATATAAAGCATTAATAAATTGCTTGATATCTAAGTATTTACATTTTTTGGGAATCAAATCTTTTTGTCGATTTGATAAGTTGAGCAATCCTATTTCAAATGTGCATTATTTTTGTTAATAAATAATAAGTTTAATATTAGCTTATTATGTATTCTCACTAGTAATTAACATTATATATAACTAGATTATTAAGCCGCGCATTGCACAAAATTTTAATATTAAAATATTATAAAAACTTAAAGTATTTATAAATATTAATATGAATCATTAATTAAAATTTTAATCATTTCAAAAGTAATTCACTATATAGATATTTAAATATAAATAAAATTTGATTTTATTAAAAAACAACAACATAGATATCATTATATAATATTTTTAATTAAAAAAATATCATACATTTATATATATTTTTTTATCTTTTCCCATAAATTTTAATATTTCTAGATAAAATAATCAAATATATTGTAAATACTTAAAATTCCAAGTAATGATACACAAAATATATTTTATATATTATAAAAGTATGCTTTGAACTAATGACTATTTAAAACATGTTACTAAAAAATTTATATATATATCAAAAATAAACTATTTAGTTTTGTAATCTTAATATAATATTTTTTCGTAATTCATAGAAAATTTTTAAATGTTCCGTTTAATTTATATTTTAACTTATTAGTTGAAATAATAGTGATTAGTGTGAATTAATATTCTATATAAATTTTTTTTAAATAGAAAATGCATCAATTAATTATGTTATTAAATTTATTTTGATGATGTGAATCTGCTATTATATATTTTTAACTTATTAGTTGAAATAATAGTGATTCGTGTGAATAATTATTCTATATAAAATTTTCTTTTTAAAATAGACAATGCATCAATTAATTATGTCATTAAATTTATTTTGATGATGTGGATAGCTTAAGAGGAGAGAAAACTTTGTTATTATATATATTCATCCATTACCTAAAAATGGTAAAAATATCACTTATCCAAACAATTTTAATCCAAAGGTTTGATAATTCTATATATACTAGTTACTATATAGCTAAGACTGCTTCAAAAGAAAATTTAAATGTGTAGTTTCCAGTTTAAATTGGATATATAGTAAGATAATGTGATCACATATGGGTTTATGGGTATAGTTAGGTAGTTTATGGTTAAATTAGGTTAGGGTTTAAGGAATTGTAATTTTAAAAAGAGGAGACAAAAGATTAGAGGGAAGCGTGATAACGGCGCCGAGTCTTGGTACTTAATCAAAAGTGTTTAGTGTAATTGAGACGAAATTGATGCCTTAATTGACACTAAAAATTTTCAGAATGATTATTATCATGGGTATAATGTATTTAGTTACCACGGTTTAAGCGGACGCGTGATATATGAAAGCTTTAAGGTACTAGTAATTGTATCATTCGATGTCACTAGTAGTAATAAGACTCAAATATCATATCAACTATAAGCCCTTTAACAACAACAACAACAAAAAAAAAAAAAAAAAAAAAACACTCAAATAGCATATTATTCTTTCCCCGGTAAAGATAAATGATCTGCATGAAAATAATGAAGATGAGATTTCAAATTTAAGCATCAACAGTTTTTTCTTTTTTTTTTACTTTCTCCATATTGTTTTTTTCTCACACATGCATGCTCAGTATTGATTCCTATGGCCCTACTCAGTGATGCTACATTGCTACTCCAAGCCGGCAGTTTCATATATTGGGTTTTAGTTTGGACGCTCTTTCTTTCTAATGTATTGATGAATTAAATGAGTAGACTTAAATAAAAATTAAAACCTTGTAAAGGTTAAGAGATATTTTGGAGGGGATTGAATGAGTCGATGGTTCATCTGTGAATCTTTGAGACAAGTGGCACAATTAATTCATCGACGCCGAAAATCGACTAGTTGACGCAAGACTTGCTTAGTCACTACCCCCACTAAGGAGCTTCTTCTTCTTCTTCTTAAATAGAGCCAATTGAGTATACATAATCCATTACTTAAAACACAAACTCAAAAAAAAAAAGTTGATGATCCAAAGCCCTTGTTATTGGTTTTCTGGTATTATTACCATCTTTTCTCCCTCTTATTCCACACTCTTGCTTCTCCTACTCTCCACCTTTGCCGCCACGACCAGAGGGATGCTCTATTGGAATTCAAAGATGAGTTTCCGATCGATGTGTCAAATCTAAATACATGGAATAAGAGTAGTGATTGCTGTTTTTGGGATGGTGTCAAGTGCGATGATAAATCTGGCCAGGTGATATCACTCGACCTTTCTGAAACTTTTCTCAACAGCTCTTTGAAAACTAACAGTAGCCTTTTTAAACTCCAATCACTTCGTCGCCTAGACCTTTCGGGTTGCAACCTCCAAGGAGAGATTCCTTATTGGCTAGGAAACCTTTCTCGTCTCACACATGTTCCCCTTTCTTCGAATAAATTGGTAGGTGAGATTCCAGCTTCAATAGGCAATCTAAACCAGTTAACAGACCTTAGCCTTGGGGTTAACAATCTCATAGGAGAGATTCCTTATTGGCTAGGAAACCTTTCTCGTCTCACACATATTCACCTTTCTTCGAATAAATTGGTAGGTGAGATTTCAGCTTCAATAGGCAATCTAAACCAGCTAACAGACCTTAGCCTTGGGTTAACAATCTCATAGGAGAGATTCCTTCTTCGCTAGGAAACCTTTCTCGTCTCACACATCTTGACCTTTTAGGGAATAATTTGGAGGGTAAGATTCCAGCTTCAATAGGCAATCTAAACCAGCTAACATACCTTAGCCTTTGGGTTAACAATCTCATAGGAGAGATTCCTTCTTGCCTAGGAAACCTTTCTCGTCTCACATCTGTTAACCTTTCTTGGAATAAATTGGTAGGTGAGATTCCTTCTTTCAATAGGCAATCTCAACCAGCTAACAGACCTTGGCCTTTGGGTTAACAATCTCATAGGAGAGATTCCTTCTTCGCTAGGAAACCTTTCTCGTCTCACATCTGTTGACCTTTCTAGGAATAAATTGGTAGGTGAGATTCCAGCTTCAATAGCCAATCTAAACCAGCTAACAGAGCTTAGACTTTCGGATAACCAATTCACGGGACCTATAGAATTCGAGAATATATCTTCATCATCTAAGCTTCAGTATCTATACCTTCAAAACAACAATTTCAGTGGGCCAATCCCTAGATCTATAGCAAAATTAACCAAGCTCTATTGGCTTGATCTTTCTAACAACATGTTGGAAGGTGAAGTACCGGGTTTCATATGGAGAGTGTCGTTAGTGATGCTTTCTCAAAATTCTTTTAGTAGTTTTGAATTCGAGGACCATTTCCCCTTTGGATCTGCAAGCTTAAATGGTTAAACTTCTTAGATTTGTCCAACAATCTCTTCAGTGGTTCGATTCCTTCATGTTTAAGGAATGTGATTGATACTTTTGTAGAGCTAATTCTACGGAACAACAACTTCAACGGGACTCTTCCAGATGTATTTGCCAATGCTACCAAGTTACAAATATTAGACGTTAGCGGCAACCAGCTGGAGGGAAATCTTCCAAGGTCCTTGATCAATTGCAAAGCTTTGGAACATGTGAATGTGGGAAGCAACAAAATCAAGGATACATTTCCATCATGGTTGGGATCTCTACCATCATTAAATGTTCTCATCCTCAGATCAAACGAATTCTATGGGCCGTTTATCATCGCAATGTGTCCATTAGATTTCAGAGTTTAAGAATCATCGATATATCACATAATGGCTTCACTGGAACTCTCCCACCTCACTATTTTTCCAGCTGGCGTGAAATGGCCAACTTAACCACAGATTTTGACGAATACATGGAAGGTGGCATGAGTAACGCTAGGTATGGTTTCTACGAGTCGATGAAAATAGTGAATAAAGGAGTAGAGATGAGCTTTGAGCGGATCCGGGAAGACTTCATAGCCATTGATTTTTCTGGAAATAGAATTTATGGCAAAATTCCTGAATCTGTTGGCTTTTTAAAGGAACTACGTCTTCTCAACTTGTCAGGTAACGCATTCACAAGCGATATCCCACGGTTCTCGGCAAATTTGACAAAGCTTGAGACATTAGACCTATCTCGTAATAAGCTGTCAGGTCAAATCCCTCAAGATCTTGATAAACTCTCCTTTCTCTCATGCATGAACTTCTCCCATAACCGTCTCCAAGGTCCAGTGCCACGAGGCACACAGTTTCAAAGGCAGAATTGTTCTTCATTCTCCGACAACCCTAGACTCTATGGTCTTGAAGATATCTGCGGAAAAAAACATGTCCCGAATCCTACATCGCAGCAAACCGAGGAGTTGTCAGAGGCGGAGGAACAAATGTTCAATTGGGTAGCAGCTACAGTAGCCTATGGACCTGGTGTATTCTGTGGATTGGTGATTGGGTATATCTTCACTTCACACAATCATGAGTGGTTCACAGAAAAGTTTGGTCGAAGAAAACTCAGAGTCTCCACAAGTGCTCGTTAAGCACATCTCTTGCAATCTCATTGAGCAGTTGTGAAGCATGTGTTGTCCAGAGTCTTGTTCGTGTTTGTACTGAATTTTCCTGGTGTGTTCTTCAAAAGTTTATTTTGTGTTTGTTTGTAATCTCCGATTTTATGGTTTGTAATAAACGTCTTTCATGGCTTTTGATGTATCTTGGCTTGAAAATATAAACATCGGGTTTTGCAATTCTCACTAGTTAACTATAAAATATAATACTTCTTATTCTTAGAGGAGCTTTACGATCATGACTATACAAATAGTACAAGTCATGATTCATGACAAAAATATAATGTTTAGTGTTACATGGTCATGTATCATGACAAAAATATAATGTTTAGTGTTACATGGTCATGTACAAATGGAACGGTAGCAAAGATAACTCAAACTTCATATGTATAAAAAGATCCAGCAACTGCGAAAGAAAAAAAACGTATACATGAAAATAGCGTAGCCGCCGTAGAAGAATCTAATATGTATGACAAATGAAGCAATAGTGAGAGGCTGAGAGAAACAAATAAAACAGAACAAAATTTACACAATTTGAGAAAGACAGAAACAACCTGAATCTGTAGTAAAGTTTATATGGTGGAAGAAGCTAACCCCAGAAGATGTTTACATAACATCTCCATTTTTCTGAAAAGTTAGAGGTGGCACAAAGCAAAGAGCTCAATCTCCATGTGTATATGCTTCTCTTCACTAAACGACCAAACACCACCACCAAGAACTTTGGTCATAATAGATCCAATAGAGATGGTTGTGGACCATTGGGCTTTGAAGTAGATGTGCCAGTGCCACCTCTACCTCTCCCCCTTCCTCTTCCCATTGCTATTGAAGGTGGTGGTGCGAGTTTCATTGCGGACTGTTCGGTTTTGCTTGAACTGAATATGGAACTGATGTCTGCTGGCTTCTGGTTATTGTATGAACCACCGGTGAAAGATGGCATTCCTTGGCTCTGTTTTGGTAGACCAAAAGAGTTTATTGGATCCTGATTACTTGCAGAGCTAACTGAATTCCCTTGCTGGGGTGGTTTCAGTGAAGACAAAGAGGCATTGCTGAATGCCCAGTTGTCATTGTTAGCTGTCTGAAAATGGGTGCCGTCTGGTAAATTGTAGCTAAAACCAGATGCAGTGCCATTGTTAAGACTGGTAGAAACAACAGAAGCGCCGTTGTTGGGACGTGGAGGCCAGTAAGCAAACGGATCTAATTCATCAAAACCCGGTGATGTTCTTGTGTTTAATTGTGTCTCATCATCAGTTGCTGGAGCAGTGAGGCTTGAAGATTGTCTTGGAGGCCACTCGATGTCCACTGGAGGGCATGTGGTTGGCGCTGTTGCCTTGTTGGGCAGAGTAGTAGACATGATCCACGGATGTGACTGATCAGTGGATTTGTTAAACTGATGGTTTGTGTTATGACGAGAAGAAGCAGGATTTTCCAAAGAAGAATCCTTGCTCGGGGAACCCCAATCGTCATCCCAAGCAGGACTGCTCTTGGCTGCAGAAGCAACCTTCTCAGGTGTTTGGGTCGATGACTGAAACTGGAGTCCATTGGTAACAGAATGTGGTTTCACATCTGGGATTCCGGAATCATTCACTGTAACTCCTCTTTTTTCCTCTATTTGCCTGTTCCCAGAGACACATGCAGATCATAGTAAAGAAAACAACAATATGTTGTTTGATAAGGACTTGAAAATACAATTCAGCCTGAGAAAAGCAAAGGCACACCTGAGAATATCTTTGACAAATAGCATATATTTGGCAAACTGCTGGACGTTCAGTTGTTGGGCAGTGAGAAGCGGCATCATCAGGGTAAGCACATGTTCTGCTGTGAATTCAACTCCATACTAGAGAACAATGATGGAGAGTGCGGATTATGAGATGTGATGCTACCACAGATAGTAAAGACGATCAAACATTAGTGAGAAATAGGAGCCCGTTTCCTACCTGTTTCAGAATTGCGTTTGCAACAGCAAGGGTACACATAAGGGTAGGCGCAGAACGATCAACAGCAGTACACCGTTGAATTGTTTGCAGAATTTCGATAACGGCAGGCTTATCAAGTGTTTGAACCAACTCTGCTAAACAGAGCAAAGCATTTACTCTGACCTGCACAACAAGTGCATTCCAATCAATTTTTTAATTGAAGATGGAATCCGTTAATCAGATTTCTCCTTCTTTTTCAAGCTATTGAAGGACACTTGTATTATAAGAAAGTCGGGCTGAGATAATCCAACCAGGCATAACGTACCGCAGCAACTGTAGTTTTGAGAGCCAAGCCATGAACACGAGGCAAAATTGCTTGCCTCACAACCTGCATAAACAAGATGGAGAAAAACATGCTAACTGAGATAACTCATCCAGTGTAATTAACTGATCACAACAACACATCGAAATTGATTTTAACCCTTCTGGAATATTTTTTTTATTCTAATAAACATAAAAGCAAAGTATTGAGCATCACCTGACCATCGAGTTGCTTAGCAACAGATGTGGATCTTTTAAGAACTTCCTCCTGAATGCGGACATCATTATCATTGTATGCTCGCAGAAGCAAAGGGAGGACATGTGATACAAGATGCTCGCTATCAGTCTGAAAATTTGACAAAAACGTAAGCTGAGTAAGGATCTCACCCTGTGTGCAATAGAAAACAACGGATAGTGATTTCAATGCATATTTACAACTCGATCAAGAAACAAACAGCAGTCATAACTTCAATGTGGAAGTTTTCAACCAGATTACCATACATGACAAGTTAGACACATGTCAAAAAAGATATGCATCTGACTATATATGTAAGTATCAGTTTATGGCAGCACAAAAGATTACTGTCACATGGAACTATATTTTACACATGAATCCTTCATTCCATCCTACTGTGTCAAACCAGAAGAACTTAAGCAGAAACAAACATGCGCCATGTAAGAAAAACATAATTCAGTAATGTATACACATCGATCAACTTACCTTGTTAGTAATAAGCTCTGCATGCTTTACAAGCAGCAGTAATGTATCTCCTGAAGCAGTACTCAGAACAGGAACAAGAGCCGGAAGTGTTATCAGCTCAAAGTCAGTCCTATCCTGCAAATGTAATTTAAGGTTTAAACTTTCAAGCATTCTGTCAGTGGTTTCTAGATATAACTAGTTTTCCTTAACACTTTAAAATGACCTGAGACTGTGCTATAGTAAGAACCATTGGCAAGATCATTGGTTGCAAAACCAAATTCCTAAGTTCAGCACAAAGTGGTGGAAGCACCTGCATGGGAAAACATGGGTTGCTTAGTTGTTATAAGATATCATTTGAGCATCAAATGTTTTTCTATCAAGACACAGGATAAGCCCAGTAAAGTGACTACCTTATACCGTAATACACGGGAATCAAAATCTTTCCACATATCTGATAATGCTTTTAAGAACTCGGACTTCTGCATGTTATCTCTTTCCTGAAATAAAGAGAAAAATGTCCAAAAAGTTTATCAGACGTGGAGATCCACTTTCTATCATCTAACTCTAAATAGAGTCTGTCTGAAACAATGATTGAAAGCATATATACGTACAAGCATATGGTCAAGGAAGCGGAGAGCACGTAATCTAGCGTCACTTCGGAAAAACTTCGATCCTACAGAGTGAGAGTTCAAGCCAAAGATGTAACTAACAAGGAAAAGAGAAAAATTGTCACAAGAAACAAGGAAAACTCGTCAAGCTTGTGTCCACTTACCTGTGAAGTCTAATGCTGTTGGTCTAAAGGACTCGTTCGTTGATAGCATCCTTTGCAAATCAGATACCAAGTCCAAGGGTATAGATGAGAAAGATTCATTTGTTATATAGTTCAACGTGTTCATGTACTGCAAGAAATTTCAAGATAACCATCATCAACCGTGGGAAATCCAAAGAATATATTACTATTCTTCTGAATAACTAAAACTACTCCAAAGACATAATACTGAATATCAACACTAACGAACTTGGGTTTTAGAGTTACCATCTTAACATTGTTATTGCAGTCTAAAAACGGTTTCCGAGCAACTAAATGATAGGCAAGGCATCCAAAACTAAAAATGTCCGACGAAACTCCAGCTGGAGGACTTTTGCTGCGCATCAGTTCAGGTGCAGTGTAATTTAGGGATGGCTGGATTGGCAGTATTGAATCCTCAACGTCATATTCCTGCACGGTCATACGTAGGAAATCATCTCGCTTGTAGAGATGAATACATCAGATATACAGCAATCCAGTAAAGTTTCGAGTTTAAACTCACAGAATAGTGGAATGATTGCATGTTATCCAAATTCCCAGCCTGTGCTGTCGTAATAGCAAACCCAAACCCGGCAAGCTTCCAAGAACCAGCTGAAGTAATAAGAACATTCTGTAGGGAAGATACAACTCCACATGTTAGTAAAATATATATACATACAAGTTCCATAGGAAGACAAGTATGACTAAGAATTTTGGAAAATTAACCTCTGGAGATATGGCCCGATGGATGAGATGGGCGTTATTGTGGAGAAAGTTCAGTGTCTCAGAAATCTGGAGCAGGCCGTGCTTCACCTCCAATAAGCTCATCTCCTGTACAGTTATAGAAAGTAATAAACAATCACATATTTTCTCAAATCAATTTAAAAAAAAAATCATTTGGGAACTTCAACGATCACTAAAAGCCGTTGTCTCGAAAGCCACAAAATTGCTTTGAATCACAGCAAACAACATGATAATAACATATACATGACTGCTAAACACAGAACATAAAGCTTACCATTGACTTCAGATCTTTCGGCACATTAGCCACATTCGCCACATTCCCGAGCGCATTAGCCACAGAGGCAAAGAGCGGCTCCGTAACTAAAGCCATAGCATTTTTATTCTCATCAAGTGCTTGCACCACATGGACCACACCAGGATGCCTCAACCTCACCAGCTTCCCCGCATCAGCTCGAATCAGATCAAGAAACGCGTCTTCAGCAGCCTTAGACAACCCCGCTCGTACACGAGCCTCAGACAAAGCACGCTTATCAAGCATCCATACGCAAACAGTTGGGTACTGCTGTGAACGCGTGGAGTCACGCGCCTTGGCTGCGTATAGCTTCCAAGCAAGGCCAGGACCAGCGGAACCGATCTGATCAAGTAGCTCGTAATCCTGAAGAGCCTTCGGCCCCGTAACTTCCTGAACTGTGGTATGAACCGTCTTCTCAATTACAGCAGCCGTTCTAGCTAGAGCTTGAGTAAACGTTTTCATGTTAATCGACATTTCTGCTGGATCGAACAGTTTGCTCCTAAAATGTTGTCGGCGACGATGTGAAAACCGATGATCCAACGAGAGATCTATGAATAAAGCAGAGAAGAGAATGCGTAATTAATCGAGATCGAGGAGGAAGACGATGGTGGAGAGAAGCACAAGTCTGGATCGAAGATCGTCTTCTTCCCCACCTCTCTCACCTTCTTCGAGCAACTTGTCTGTTTTTTTTTCTTTTTTTTTCCCGTAATTACAACACAACAGTCATTTTTCACCTTTTTTTTTTTCTCACTTGTTTTTTTTATAATAATTTTATGTATTTGCCAAATCAGTCCTTTGTCTTTTGTCTTGAGATGAAAGTAACAGAAAGGAAAGTAACATAGCACCTTAGCCTCATCGTCGGCGATTACCAGTAGTCATTACAGGAGCAAGAAGAATCTTTGAAATGGTGAAACCGATTCGAATCTCTCACAAGAATCTCTTTTCCCAAAAGCTTAGACGCCAATTTCATGAAGTTATGGCAATCAATACAGATCCTTATGTTCTTCATTATCTGTATCAAATTCACACCACAATCACCTGATTTTCTTCCTTCCATCACTGCAAAAGCTAAAGCTAGTTTCTCGCTGTGATGCAACAAATGCTCTTCCTTCTGTTCTTCTTCTTCTATGTCTTGCAAAGCTGATCTCATCTCTGGAACATAACCCATCTCCTTTAATCGACTAATCAGCCTCTCTAATTCTCTGCATATGGCTTCCCTGTCTGGACGGCGTCTTCCTCCCGATGCGAATTCATGAACCTTGTTTCCTATCTCGGTCCAGCTCAAGCCTGGTTCTTTCTTCACTCTCCATTTTTCCATCTCCTTTATGCTTTTATTGGCTTCGTTAAAGCTACCTTCTGCATTGTAAATGTTTGACATCTGGATGTAACTCAACGAGTTTGTGGGTTCTAGCTCTTTCAGTTTATCTGCCGCTAACTTACCCAACCGGGTGTTACCATGCTTCCTACACGATCCTAGTAATGCACTCCAAACTACAGCATCTGGTTCCATTGGCATTTGCTTGATAACCTCTTCTGCCTCAGCAAAACGCTCAGCTCGGGCTAGCATGTCAATCACACAAGCGTAGTGGTTTAGCAGAGGAAGTGTTTCAGGTTTCTCAAACATGGATCTGAATACTCTCAATCCTTCTTCTACTCGTCCAGCGTGGCTGCAAGCCGACAGAAGGGCTATGAAGGTAGCTGAATCAGGCTTAATATCCATTTGTCCAAAGACTGGTAGAATTGAGTCGACTTGGCCATGCAATGAGTAAGCCTTGAGCATTGAGTTCCACGACACCACATCCCGCGAATCCATATCATCAAATACACGCTTACACAAGTCAAGAGAGCCACACTTGGCATATGCATGGATTAACGAGTTGTTCAGCACTGTGTCAGCCTCAAAACCACCCTTGATCACTTGAGCGTGTATACTCAAAGCGTGGCGAGCAGTGACAAGTCCCGCACAAGCTTTCAGTACACTTGAGAAAGTATACCAGTCAGGGCTTAGCTTCTCGTGACGTAACTGGCCAAAGAGAAGAATAGCCCTCTCTGGATCATACACTGCAAACGCTGTTATAATCCCAGTCCAAGCAACAATGTCTCTGCAGAGACTCATTTCCATAAAAAGCTTGTAGCAGTCAGTAAAGTCTCCTAAAACTTCTGAATAAACTTTAACCAATGCAGTAGCCACTTCAGTCTGAGTTACCAACCCAGATTTTACAGACAGAGAATGCAGCTGAACACAACACTTTGAAACCTCATCAGGAACTAAGTCAGAGCTTTTGTACAAGGAAGAACATATATTAAGCAACGTGGCACGATCAAATCCCACTCCATCACTGCGCATCCGTATAAAAAGGTCAATGGCCTGTTTGCCGAGATTGCAGCACTGGAAAGCTGCAATCATTGAGTTCCAAGTAACTAAATTCTTAAACTCCATGGCCTCGAACACAGTCCAAGCTTCATATGCAGCAGTACCATCACGACACCTACCGTACATAGAGATAAGCGCATTCGCCACATAAATCGAATAATGTACACCCAGTTTCAAAGCAAGTCCATGTACCTGCTTTCCAGACTCATACCGGCATGAAGTCAACACGTTCGACAACGCAAATTCATTAGGGCAGCAGTGAGCTAACATAGCCGAAAAAAGCCAGAATCCTTCTTGTTCATTCCCTGCCTGCGCATACCCTGTGATCAGTGCAGTCCACGAAACTACATTCTTGTCAGGCATTTTATCAAACACCTGGCGTGCGTATACAATATTCCCGCATTTTGCATACATAGTAATGAGGTAATTAGCGAGGACAATGTTCTGTGAATAAGAACGAGGGTGTGAGAGCATGTGGTGGTGCAAGTCGATGCCATAGCGGAGATTGCGTTGATCTGCACATGCTTGGAACAGAGCGGAGTAAGCCTGCTGGGACTGAAGCTCGACCGGCGCAGAATAGAACAAGGTAACAGCTCGAAGAAGATCACCAGACCTCACTAACGTACGCAATCCATCTACAAGTTCGTGTTTTAGTGCAAAAGGTGAAGCAGAGCTAAAGCGTCTCAAGCTCCCAAAAGAAAGGTGAGTTAAGCCTATCAGCATCGATGCTCTAAATCCATTTACCGAAATATATATATATAAAAGCAAAAAAGAGGAAGATGATCGGAGCTCCGGCGATCAGTCGCACCTACCGATCAAGCTAGTCAGACGTCGACGTTCCCAATTTGTAAAATTTCCATTTATATGTTAAATATATATTTTTCACATTTTTTACATTAGTAAAATATTCCTTTTTTTTATATCAAGTTTATTATAAATACATGTTTGGGAATGATAAATTGAATGTTAAAACATCTTCGTCTACCTAAAACCCTAAAGCGATAGCGGCGATTTCACAGGCGACCTTAAACTCCACTGACGCAACAGTTCTATTCTCCAGAGCTTCGAAACTCTCTGATTTCACCAGAGCAGAATCATGGAAGGAAAAGCAACACGCAAAGATCTTCTTGAATTTGAACACAAGAATCCTTGTTCTTCGTTCCTTCGTTAAAAGAGGTTGATTTGGAAGGAAACCAATTTACGGAACCTATAGAATTTGAGAATTCATCTTCATCATCTAATCTTCAAAGTCTACGCCTTTCTCATAACAGATTAGATGGCCCAATCCCGGAATCTATATCTGAATTTCTCAACCTCAAAGAGTTAACTCTTCAATACAACAATTTCAGTGGGCCAATCCCTAGATCTATATCAAAGTTAGTCAACCTCAATGATCTTGATCTTTCTAACAACATGTTGGAAGGTGAAGTACCCAGTTGCTTATGGAGATTGACGATAGTGATGCTTTCTCACAATTCATTCAGCAGTTTTGAAAAATCTTCTCAAGAAACATTTATCGTAGTGTTGGATCTAAATTCGAATTCCTTTCGGGGACCATTTCCCCTTTGGATCTGCAAGCTTAAATGGTTAAACTTCTTAGATTTGTCCAACAATCTCTTCAGTGGCTCGATTCCTCCATGTTTATGAAAATATGATTGATTCTTTTGATGAGCTAATTCTGGGGAAGAACAACTTCAATGGGACTCTTCCAGATGTATTTGCCAATGCTACCAAGTTACAAGTATTGGACGTTAGTGGCAACCAGCTGGAGGGAAATCTTCCAAAGTCCTTGTGAATGTGGGAAGAAACAAAATAAAGGATACATTTCCATCATGGTTGGGATCTCTACCATCATTAAATGTTCTCATCCTCAGATCAAACGAGTTCTACGGACTGTTGTATCATCGCAATGTGTCCATTGGGTTTCAGAGTTTAAGAATCATCGATATATCACATAATGGCTTCACTGGAACTCTCCCACCTCACTATTTTTCTAGCTGGCGTGAAATGACCAACTTAACCACAGATTTTGATGAATACATGGAAGGTGGCATGAGTAACGCTAGGTATGGTGTCTATGAGTCGATGAAAATAGTGAATAAAGGAGTAGAGATGAGCTTTGAGCGGATCTGGGAAGACTTCACAGCCATTGATTTTTCTGGAAACAGAATTTATGGCAAAATTCCTGAATCTGTTGGCTTTTTAAAGGAACTGCGTCTTCTCAACTTGTCAGGTAACGCATTCACAAGCGATATCCCACGGTTTTTGGCAAATTTGACAAAGCTTGAGACATTAGATCTATCTTGTAATAAGTTGTCAGGTCAAATCCCTCAAGATCTTGATAGACTCTCTTTTCTGTCATCCATGAACTTCTCCCATAACCGCCTCCAAGGTCCAGTGCCACAAGGCACACAGTTTCAAAGGCAGAATTGTTCTTCATACTCTGACAACCTTGGGCTCTATGGTCTCGAAGATATCTGTGTAGAAAAGCATGTCCCGGATCCTACATCGCAGCAACTATAAGAGTTGTTAGAGGCGGAGGAACAAATGTTCAATTGGGTGGCAGCTGCAATAGCCTATGGGCCTGGTGTATTCTGTGGATTGGTAATCAGACATATCTTCACTTCACACAATCACGAGTGGTTCGCAGACATGTTTGGTCAAAGAAAACTCAGTCACCACAAGTGATCGTTAAGCCCGTTTCTTGCAATCTCATTGAGCAGTTGCGAATCATATGTTGTCCAAAGTCTTGTTTGTACTTGTACTTAATTTGCAGGAGTGTTCTACAAATGACTCTTTTGTGTTTGTGTTGTAATTTTCTGTTTTATGGTTTTGTAATAAACGTCAGTCGTGACTTTTGATATATAATGTATACGTTGTGTTTTGCAATTCTCACTAGTGCTATAAAATATGGATTCTCTGATTCTTAGAGGAGTTTACGAGCATGACTATACAGATAGTGGAAGTCATGATTCATGACATATATTAACGTTTAGTGTTAGAGGTTCATGTATAAATGGAACGGTAGCCAAGTTAACTCAAACTTCATATGTATAAAAAGATCCAGCAACAATTGCCAAAAAAGAAAAACGTATACATGAAAAATAGCGTAGCCGCCGTAGAAGAATCTAATATGTATGATAAATGAAGCAATGGTGAGAGGAAGAAATAAAACAGAACAAAATTTACACAATTAGAGAAAGACAGAAACAACCTGAATCTGTAGTAAAGTTTATATGGTGGAAGAAGCTAACCCCAGAAGATGTTTACATAACATCTCCATTTTTCTGAAAATTTTGAGGCGGCACAAAACATAGAGCGCAATCTCCATGCGTAGATGCGCTCCTCACAACATGACTAAACACCAACACCAACACCGAGAACCTTGGTCATAATAGATCCAATAGAGCTAGTTGTGAACCAATAGCCTTTGAGGTAGATGTGTAAAGAAAACACTGATAGTGCTTAGCACTACCTCAAGACCGTAATACTCCGAAAAACTCGAAAGAACCAAGATGAGAAACTCTCCAAGTATGATAGAAAATTTGGAAGAACAATTAGAGAATACTTGAAAGATTTTTAAAGAGACTTAGAGAACTTATGAAGAACACTCTTTCTTTAAACTTGCTTTTTATTTCACTTCCTCAAGTTGTTTACAAATAAGAGAGGAGGGAGCTATTTATAGGCTCCAAACTACAAAATATCTTACAAACCTTCTTCTAATCTCTAGAACTCTCTAACATAATATCTAGATTTTTTATGTTACAATTATCTAGATTACTCCACACTAATTTTTAGATATTTTATCTAATAGAATTTTCTAGAACACTTAAAGGAGGTGATAATCTTTAAGATGTTTCTAGAAAAATTCTAGAACTTGGGCTTAATTTTGGGTTTGGTCGAATAAGGGATAATTGGATTATGAACCCATTATTAAGCTTAACTAAAATCAAATTTAATTTCAATACTCCCCCTTAAACTTGATTTTGTCAACCATCCCGAGTTTCGAACGAAGTACCTCGAACTGACCTTTCGGTAATGCCTTGGTGAAGATGTCTGCAACGTTGTCCTCGCTTCGAACCTCCACAGCTTCAATTGTTCCATCAAGCACCTTTTCCCTTATAAAGTGATGCTCTAACTCAATGTACTTTGTTCTTGCATGAAACACCGGATTGTTAGCCAACTTGATAGCACTTTGATTATCTCCATAGATTGTTACCGGCTTGTTTATAGGCTCCAACAAATCTTCAAGGAGTCTTCGAAGCCATATACATTCTTGAGCTGCGAGTGTAGAAGCTTTATACTCCGCTTCAGTGGTAGACAGTGACACCGTTGCTTGCTTCTTGCTACACCATGAAACGCTTGTGTCTCCACATAAGAACACATAGCCCGAGGTAAATTTTCGGTCATCTAGATCTCCGCCAAAGTCAGCATCTGTAAAACCATGAAGAGAGATCTTTGCATTGTACTTGTACACCAAGCCCAACCCAAGAGTTGTCTTGACATACTTCAATATCTTCTTTGCCGCTTCTAAGTGTGGCTTCCTTGGTGCTTGAATAAATCGACTTACGAGACCTACTGCGAAGGCAATGTCAGGTCTTGTAATGGTTAAGTATAGAAGACTTCCCACAAGGGCGCGATAAGGTCGAGGATCAGATAGCAAAGACCCTTCATCATGTCTAAGCTTGATATTGACATCCATCGGAGTAGTGTGTGTCTTTCCTTCATACACCCCAAACCTTTCAACAATCCTTCTTGCATAACTTTGTTGGCCAATGAATATTTCATCCTTCACCCTCTCAATCTCCAAGCCAAGAAAGTTATTTAGCTCACCTAACTTCTTCATCTCAAACCTTATCGACATATCCTCTTGTAGACGAGCAATTTCAGCATCATTATTTCCGGTAATTATCATATCATCCACGTAAATGAGAACTACGACATGGAATCCTACATTCTTCTTAAAAAATAAACTTGGATCAGAGTTTGATGCCTCATAACCGCAAAACTGAAGGTATTGAGCAACCTTCCATACCAAGCTCTTGGAGCTTGTTTTAACCCGTACAAAGCCTTCTTAAGCTTGCACACATAATTAGGATGCTCTCGAGATTCAAAACCAAGTGGTTGCTCCATGAAGATATTTTTATCAAGCTCACCATATAGAAAGGCATTTTTCACATCTAATTACCATAACTTCCAACCAAAGCTTGCAGCTAAAGATAAGAGGGAACATACCGTAGTCATCTTTGCTACTGGACTAAAGGTTTCATCATAATCTTCTCCATACTTCTGAGAAAATCCTCGAGCAACGAGCCTTGCTTTAAACCTATCAATACTCCCATTCACTTTTCGCTATATTCGATAGACCCATTTGCACGAGACGGGTTGGACATCTTTGGGTTTTGGAACCAAATCCCAAGTTTCATTTTTCATTAGAGCATTCATCTCCTCATTCATTGCGGTCTCCCATTCTGGAACTCCTTTTGCTTCTTCATATGAAGTTGGCTCATCCTCATCTAAAGGGGCTGCAAAGAAGCATGAGAAGGTGGTGACAAACTCTTCATCTCTAAACCGTGCCGCCCTAATAATATTTATTTTAGGTCGTTGACTTGCAATGGAACCATGAACTTGCTCCTCTTCTTGCTCTTGGTCATTGCTCCCCCTTTCAACTTGTATCTCATTTTCATGACTTCTATTCTCAAGTGGTACTTGAAGAGTTGATTCATCGATCTTGGAGGAACTCGCACCATCTTTCTCAACCAAGACTTGAGGTGGCCCATAGTATGAGGAAACTTCATCAAATACAACATCACGAGACACAACATACTTGTTTGTCTCAGGATCCATACACCTCCAACCTTTTCTTTGTTCATCATAGCCGACAAAGATGCATTTCTTTACCTTTGCCTCCAACTTGGTTCTTTGAAAATCAACCACATGGACGTAGCAAATTGATCTAAATATCCTGAGATGTTTCACCGTTGGTTTTTTCCCATGAACCATCTCATAAGGAGACTGCATATCGTTTGGACTAAGTGGCATTCGGTTGATGACATAGGCTGCACATCTTATGCCTTCCGCCCATAAGGCCTTAGGCAAATCCTTCCCATGTAGCCAACTTCTACATGTCTCACTTAGATGTCTAACCTTCTTTCCGATACTCCATTTTGTTGAGGTGTATATGGGCATGTAAATTCTCTCTTGATACCATGATTTCGACAAAAAGAGAGAAACTCCTTTGACATAAACTCCCCTCCATTATCCATCCTTAGGGTCTTAATCTTCTGACCTAACTCCCCTTCCACAGTGATCTTGAACTCTTGGAACTTGGAGAATACTTCTGATTTTTCCTTTACAAAGTATACCCAAGTATACCGTGAGAAGTCATCAACGAACAACAACATGTAGCGAAACCCGGAATACGAGGGTGGTCTTGTCGGACCCATTAAATCACTATGGACCCTCTCCAACGGAGCGTTTCATCATGAGGTGGAGTGGTCAAATGGAAGTCTATGTGACTTTCCATATTGGCATCCTTCACAAAGTTTTCCATCATCTTGAATCTTCAGCTTTGGAAGCCCGTTAACTAAGTTTTTATTCACCATGACCTTAAGCTTAGTCATATTTATATGACCAAGTCTAGCATGCCATATAAAGGCATTGTCATTTGTACTCATCTTCTCCACATAAGTGTTTGAAGCAGATAAGACATAAAGATCTTTAACTCGTGCTCCGGTGTGAACTACGTCCGCCTTTAACTCTTGAATGTTTTTTAAAAATTTAACATCTTTTGGGCCAAATAAAACGAAGTTACCTGAGTCCACCGCGTTTACCACAGAGAGAAGATTTTTCTTTACTCCAGGAACATGATATACATTCTTGAGAGTGATTGGGCTTCCATTATCTCCTTTGATGACAACTGTTCCTTCTTTCTCAACGTGATGGATTAAATTATCCGCGGTAATGATTGCTACTTTTCCGTCATGGTGCTGAAGACTAGAAAATAACTTCTCATCTCCCGCGATATGATGGCTACAACCGGAATCCACAATCCAATCATTTTCCACTTTCATTGGACTGGATTTACCTAAGGATGCACCTTTCACCGTGAAACATTTTCCCCATTCTTCGTCTTCACTATGATCTTTTGATTCCACCATATTTATTTCCTTTAGTTTGACTAGACAATCCTTTTTAAAGTGCCCAAGTTTTCCACACCGATAGCACTTGAATTTTTTCTTATCTCCCATGGATGATCTTTGACGTCCATCATAGTTTCTGAGGCCTCCATCCTTGGGTTTGGGATTTAGGCCTTGTTGCCTTCGGACCACAAACGCGCTCCCCGAGTCATCATGAATTTTAACTCCCGCCATTTGTTGGGCTAGTGATTCTTGTGAAGTTAGCAAGTTTTCAAACTCCTCCAAGGAAGGTTGTGTAGTCCATCCTTGAACCGAAGTCACAAACGGGGTATACTCGAATCGTAGACCTCGAATAATAACCCTTTTTAAACGAGCTTCCGAAATAGATTCTTCTGGATTATGAGTATTAATCTCCGAGCAAAGATTTTTTGCATTGATAAAAAATTCTGAGATTGAAGACTCCCCTGCTTCGCATTTGCTAACTCATTCTCTAATAGTTGTAAACGAGCTTCGTTCTTCTTGTTGAACAATTGGTCTAGCACCTGCCAAATAGAACTAGCAGATGTACACCTTGAGACATACTCAAATATTCCCACGGATATTGACCTCTTTAGGGCAAACTCCGCCTTGGCATTCTTCCGTGTCCATTCTTTTATCGCTTCCGCAGTTGCAACATCTCCAGTTGGTGGTCTAGTGCTGCTACCACCGACGACATCCCATAAGTCCTCACTCACCAAGTATGACTCCATACATGACTTTCATAACCGGTAGTTAGATTGGTTTAAGATCTCCATTCCTAATCCAACAACACGACCCATTGATTCCATACTTAGAGTAAACTCGAGCTCTCTATAACCCTGATCTTGATGAGCACAAAATTAAAATGGCTCTGATACCATGTAAAGAAAACACCGATAGTGCTTAGCACTACCCCAAGACCGTAATACCCTGTGAAACTCGAAAGAACCAAGATGAGAAACTCTCCAAGTATGATAGAAAATTTGGAAGAACAATTAGAGAATACTTGAAAGATTTTTAAAGAGACTTAGAGAACTTATGAAGAACACTCTTTCTTTAAACTTGCTTTTTATTTCACTTCTTCAAGTTGTTTACAAATAAGAGAGGAGGGAGCTATTTATAGGCTCCAAACTACAAAATATCTTACAAACCTTCTTCTAATCTCTAGAACTCTCTAACATAATATCTAGATTTTTTATGTTACAATTATCTAGATTATTCTACACTAATCTTTAGATATTTTATCCAATAGAATTTTCTAGAACACTTAAAGGAGGTGATAATCTTTAAGATGTTTCTAGAAAAATTCTAGAACTTGGGCTTAATTTTGGGTTTGGTCCAATAATGGATAATTGGATTATGAACTCATTATTAAGCTTAACCAAAATCAAGTTTAATTTCAATAAGATGTGCCAGTGCCACCTCTACCTCTCCCCCTTCCTCTTCCCATTGCTACTGAAGGTGGTGGTGCGAGTTTCATTGCGGACTTCGCAGGTGTTTGACTCGATGATTGAAACTGGAGTCCATTGGTAACAGAATGCGGTTTCACCTCTGGGATTCCGGAATCATTTACTGTAACTCCTCTTTTTTCCTCTATTTGCCTGTTCCAAGAGACACATGCAGATCATAATAAAGATGATAAGGACGTGAAAACACAATTCAGCCTGAGTAAAGCAAAGGCACGCCTGAGAATATCCTTGGCAAATATCATATATTTGGCAAACTGCTGGACGTTCAGTTGTTGGGCAGTGAGAAGCGGCATCATCAAGGTAAGCACATGTTCTGCTGTGAATTCAACTCCATACTAGAGAACAATGATGGGAGAATGCAGATAATGAGATGTGATTCAACCACAGATAGTGACGATCAAACATTAATGAGAAATAGGAGCCTGTTTCCTACCTGTTTGAGGATTGCGTTTGCCACAGCAACGGTACACATTAAGGTGGGTGCAGAACGATCAATGGCGATACACTGTTGAATTGTTTGCAGAATTTCAATAGCCACGGGATTATCAAGCGTTTGAACCAACTCTGCTAAGCAGAGCAAAGCATTTACTCTGACCCGTGAAGCAAGCACATTCCAATCAATTTTTAATAAGAAGCCAGAATCTGTTAATTCAGATTTCTTTTTCTTTTTCAAGCTACTGAAGAACACTTATGTTAGAACAAAGTCAGGCTGAGATAATCAAACCAGGCATAACATACCGCAGCAACAGTAGTTTTGAGAGCCAAGACATGAACACGAGGCAAAATTGCTTGTCTCACAATCTGCATAAACAAGGTGGAAAAGAAAAAATATGATAATTAAAAGAACTCATCCCGTATGATTAACTGATACTACTCTGTACAACCACAGAGCCACACATCGAAATTGATTTTACTTTTCTGGAATTTTTTTAATTCTAATAAACATAAAAGCAAAGTATTGAGCATCACCTGACCATCGAGTTGCTTAGCAACAGATGTGGATCTTTTAAGAACTTCCTCCTGAATGCGGACATCATTATCATTGTAGACTCGCAGAAGCAAAGGGAGGACATATGATACAAGATGCTCGCTATCAGTCTGAAAAATTTGACAAAAACGTAAGCTGAGTAAGGATCTCACCCTGTGTGCAATAAAAAACAAAGGATAGTGATTTCAATGCATATTTACAACTGGATCCAGAAACAAACAGCAGTCAGTCTAACTTCAACGTGGAAGCTTTCAACCAGATTACCATACATGCCAAGTTATACACAGATGTCAAAAAATATATGCATCTGACTAGATCTACATTTTATGGCAGCACAAAAATGCACTATCGGGAGAATTTTCTTCTAAATCAACCAAACCAAAGTAAACGTTTTTACGTATTACGTATGTGTAACAGATGTATCATGCATGAATCTTTAGAATGAGTTTTTGACTTCACAAAATCATGTAAATGTCGATGACAAAAACAAAATATCATGTAAATTTCAAATTAACAAATGAGTTTATATATATGGGCCTCCTCGATCAGTTCACAGGCTATCAACTTGGAAATCAACCACGCGAGGTCTCTCGTCTCTCTTGATACATTTACGATACAACAACAATTATCTTGTCGGAAAACTCGTCGATGCGGGACTCGGTGTATGTTGCCGGAGTTGTATCCGTATATCGTATGGGTAATAAAAAGTTTAATTAACAAATGAGCTAATTTCAAAAACCAATTTTACAAATGCACAGTCCTTGGATTTGTGAAGACCGATGATATATTTCATTTCGTGATAAAACCTTATTTTTTCAGTCAATTTCGTAAAATAAAACTTAAAACCCTTGTAAACGTTAAGAGATATTTTGGAGAGAATTGAATGGTTCATGTGGAAATCGTTGAGACAAATAATTCATTGACGATAAATCAACCGAATACGACGAGACTTAGATAAAACAACAGAATCAGACGAATTGACGCAAGACTTGCCAAGTCATTGCCCCACCACTAAGGGGTTTCTTCTTCTACTCCTTAAAGAGAGAAGAGAAACCAATGAAGCACACATATTACAACACAAACTCAAATCTTACGAGGGAGATTAATGATGTTAAACCTCTTCATCAAATCTATCCAAAACTCAGAAGCATCATTATAGTACAAGATGCTATCATAGATCTCCTGATTCACAGCATTTAGAATGCACGATTGGACCATGCTATTACAGCGATTCCATATTTTGTCAATCGAATCAGATTCATCTGGTCTAGGCAAGGATCCATCTACAAAACTCCATTTATCCTTCGATTCTAAAGCTATAGTCATAGCAACTCTCCAACTATTGTAGTTCGTTCCATCTAGTTGGTGACAAAAACGTTCAGTCTGAAAATTTGACAAAAACGTAAGCTGAGTAAGGATCTCACCCTGTGTGCAATAGAAAACAACGGATAGTGATTTCAATGCATATTTACAACTCGATCCAGAAACAAACAGCAGTCATAACTTCAACGTGGAAATTTTCAACCAGATTACCATACATGACAAGTTAGACACATCAAAAAAAGATATGCATCTGACTATATCTGTATGTATCAGTTTATGGCAGCACAAAAGATTACTGTCACATGGAACTATATTTTACACATGAACCTTTATTCCATCCTACTGTGTCAAATCAGAAGAACTTAAGCAGAAACAAACATGTGCCATGTAAGAAAAACATAATTCAGTAATGTATACACATTGATCAACTTACCTTGTTAGTAATAAGCTCTGCATGCTTTACAAGCAGCAGTAATGTATCTCCTGAAGCAGTACTCAGAACAGGAACAAGAGCCGGAAGTGTTATCAGCTCAAAGTCAGTCCTATCCTGCAAATGTAATTTAAGGTTTAAATTTTCAAGCATTCTGTCAGTGGTTTCTAGATATAACTAGTTTTCCTTAACACTTTAAAATGACCTGAGACTGTGCTATAGTCAGAACCACTGGCAAGATCATTGGTTGCAAAACCAAACTCCTAAGTTCAGCACAAAGCGGTGGAAGCACCTGCATGGGAAAACATGGGTTGCTTAGTTGTTATAAGACATCATTTGAGCATCAAATGTTTTTCTATCAAGACACAGGATAAGCCCAGTAAAGTGACTACCTTATACCGTAATACACGGGAATCAAAATCTTTCCACATATCTGATAATGCTTTTAAGAACTCGGACTTCTGCATGTTATCTCTTTCCTGAAATAAAGAGAAAAATGTCCAAAAAGTTTATCAGACGTAAAAAAGAATATACTTTTGCCAGCATCTCAAATACCAGAGGAAATCATGGTAGTAATGAATGGACTAATTTCTACAAAAAATTTTGCTCTTATCCCTCTTCTTTTTTTTCTTCTAATAAAAAATAATAAAATTACGATTTTATCCTTAATAAAATCTGATTATTTACTAAATCAGATTATATAATTATAATTATAAGAGATACCAATAAAAATACAGTAGCTCAGATGGTTTAAACTTACGATACGCGTCCAAATCTCCAGGGTTTGAATCTGCTATTTGTGATACAACCAGTACAACTGATATTTTATATGGTACTACTACCCCTAGTTGTATCCTAATTGTACTGGTACAATTAGGTATAACTTTAAACAATTATTTGAGAAATCTAAGTACATATATTTATAATTGTAAATGATACTAAGAAAAACATGATAGCTCATATAGTAATGACTCTTGTAAAGAGGTTGAGGAGGGTTCGAGTCTTATTTTTGCATTGGTACAACTAGATAATACTTGGTACAACTATATTCAAATTTTAATTCTTAAATATTATAAAGAAGAGGAGATACAAAGATTGATCAAGGATATAAAAAAAAAAATTATTTGACTTGAGGGACAAAAAAGTTAAGATATCTGAAATATTGGAGAAAAATTATAAAATTAGTTAAATTTAAATAAAAATTGGTTAATTTTCACAAATATAACTAAGAATTTAAAGATATTCGGTTATTTTTGGTATTTTTTTGTATTTTAGTCTTAATATAATTGATATTTTTGAATTTATAACTATAATTTTGGGTAATTAGGTTATATCAAATTTAAAAATAATTAATACGAAGCATGAACAAAACTTTACACTCGCAGATCCCAAATGGGTGAGATATCTAAAGCTCAATTTCCTAAGCCATTACGGTTCTACTCCTCTAGCATTCGTTCCACAGCATCTACTCCGCAGACTTCTAATAAACTCAAGGTGCAGTAGAATTCTGAACCGTAATGGCTTAGGAAATTGAGCTTTAGATATCTCACCCATTTGGGATCTGCGAGTGTAAAGTTTTGTTCATGCTTCATATTTAAAGCCGTGTAGTTCCCTAGATGAACCCATGCATCAGTCGGATAAACCAAGGTGCCTAGAATCTCAAAATCCTTCAGATTGGAAGAGTAATATTTCGAAATTTGCAATCTTGATTGTGTTCACCAACGTTTCTTCTGAAAGTTCTATGACAACAAACTTCCCCTCGGTAGTACACGGGTTTCGGAGATACTTGTCTTTGTCCCGGCTTATGATGCTTGTAGCTCCTTTGGCTTCCTTGTTAGACGATAAGACCTTTGCGCCTTTTGAAGCAGCTGCATAATTGTACTCTTTCCCACCAGGTTCCATCCTATTAATCACACCGCTTACTTGGCCTGATAAAGATTTGTCTCTAGAATTGGACACTCTGCTCTTGAACTCATCAAGACCAAGCGGAACAGCACGAGATAGCTGATCAAGCTTTGAAGCATTATCATTCCCTGGACCTGAGTTATTATTAATCTCACTTTGCTTCACAAAATCATCCTCTTTGCTTCCTGTAACATTTCCTGCGATTATGTTATCGACTTCTACTTGCTTCACTATGATTTCTGAGCCTTTGATTTCTTCGGCTGTGGCTTCATCAACATGTGGACTCAAATAAGGAGTAGAATGAACAAAGGCAGACACTAGTGATGATTGTGCATCAACAGACTCAGCTGTCTCATCTGCCTTAACATCATCTGGATCACCTTTTTCTACCGAAAAAACTAAAGACCTACCTGCAAATACCCAAGAGTAAGCTTAATACGATTCAGATAAGGAGGAACAAACCAAAACTAAGTATAAACATCTTCATGATTGTCACTTCTTTGAAAGCAGATGTTACCATCAGGTTTGATTATCTTTAAAGCAAAAATATTTATTGCATTCCATCCAAATTAGGAACTAAAAAGTTTACCTTTGTCACCATCAACATGACTGATCCACAATGTAGATAAGAAAATAAGCCCCCAGGTGAGAAAAACCAGAGACAATGAAACTTTGTAGAAGCGATTCCTTCCATTAGAAGTACTCTCAGAAACTCTTCTTCTAACCAGAAGAGCTCTCCGTGATCTTTGCATTTCACATCCAACCAATATCAGATCACCAAACAAGACTAAAATGGATTATTCACACCTGTTAATAGCAACACATATCAGATTCACAAGTAAACGAAAATTGTTTAACTAGACAAAGAGAAACAAAGATTTTATAATATACAAGCAAAGACAATAGAGCACTTGACTCAAAGCTTCAAAATTTACAAATCATCGATTTCCAGATCCAATTCGGATACAAAATTGAAAAAGAAAAAATAACAAAAAAAAATAGACGGACCTGAGAACGAATCGGAGATTGAAGAAGACAAACCGAAGGAAGATTCGGGAAGCTTCTTCAAAACAAACCCTTTTCATTAGGGTATAAAGATAATATGAACAAGATTAGTTGGTTTCCATCTGATGATAGTGAGAGGGAAGATGTTGAAGTGATGAGAAGTTATTTTCAGCTATTCATTATGGGGTTGCTTCGGGGGGGGGGGGTTAACACTGTATGTTGTTAGGAGTGACGATCCTTACATTGATATGAGAATGTTAGGAGGTAGAAGATTATCTGATGAAGATGATGCTGATACTGCTGCGGCTGATGATGATGAGCCTGGTAATATTTGTGATGACGCTGAGGAAGGTAGTGAAACATCTGGTAATGAGGAAAATGTTTATGCGGAAATAGAACATTACTATAGTGATAGTGATAGTGAAGATGAAGGGAGAACTAAGTTGGATGATACCAATTACAAGAGGGTTTGCCGTAGGTCAAGAGTATAAGACGATTGATAGCTTTAAGAAAGCTGTCACCAAGTATACTGTGAAGAACAGGAAGAACATCAAGTATAAAAAGACAGATTTGACGTGTGCTCTTGCTATTTGTGCTGAAAACAAGTGTCCATGGAGAATCTTTGCCTTAATTAACAGCAGCTCGATGAGGGTATTTGTGAGGTCTCTACATGATGAGCACAACTGTACTTGGCATGGTAAGGTTTCTCTTCTTACCAATGCTAGAATAGCTGAGATGTACATTGAAGAGTTAAGAGAGGATCCCGATATATCAGCAGGACAACTCCAGGGAAAGCTGCTTAAATGCAACGTCAATGTGTCATGGACAATTTGCGAGAGAACAAGGCTGAGATATTTACAGACATTTGACAGAGAACAAGCTGAGAAATTTGCAAGGCTGTATGGCTATGTCTTTGAGTTGAAAAGATCAAATCCAAACTCAACTGTTGAATGTGATGCGAAGCTTCTACCCAGAAATCCCCGAATCGCAAATGAGAGAGAATATAGTGAAGAACAAACCCTAATTTTAGCCCCAAATCAGATTTTGCCCCGATATAAACCTAATTCGATTGTAAGTGTAAAACGACACCGTTTTTTATTAAAAAAAAGTGACACATTTTTAAAAAATCATGTAGTTTTTTTTTCAATACTATGTCGTTTTACTGGTTCTGTTAGTTTTTTAACACCGACTGACGGTGCCATGTCGACGATATGGCCATGGGCTGTTTAGCAGGTGACTTTGGAGGTGAGGAGGTTGACCCACACACTTTTGACGTGAAGGTTTATCTTGCAAAAAAAATAAAGCTTGATGGTCTTTTTGCAGAAAACCCTTTATTTTTCTTTCAGTAGTAGTACTATGAAGCCTTAGTAATACATATATTTGGCTTAATAAGATTTTAAATTTTTTATTCTCATCATTTGTTAATTTCACGAGCAAACTTTTGGATATATCGGATAGCTAAATTTGTTTCTTACAAAAAATCTGATTTGTGCTATATTTTGATGAGCATTGCTGGACATGGATTCGGTAACTGGACTTGCGCTCGAAGGCCTAATACGTTAATGAATCCTTCGGGTAATTTAGGCCCATTAGCCAAACAATTCTAGAAGTGATTGTTGGGTCGGATCTCAAATGAGTCTTATTATAGAGGTCCATTATGGGAGCTAGACGGAGGTCAAAACAGAATTCAAAGATAAAGCTGAAGAATTGGAGGAAATCTAGGAGCAGTTACATATGATTATGACCGCGATATGTACCGAGGAACTTGAGCTGCGAGCTATTTAAAGGCGAGCTAAGCTTAGAAAAAGATCATCGAAAATTCACCTGAAAACCCTACCTATATATTCATGTCGAAAGCTCGTCTTTGTACTCATTTATTCATCTTTTGTTTGTAACTCTGATTCAATCAAATAAATCCACTTTGATACATTCAACTACTAAAGATCTTTAAGCTTATTACGAGAGTCTACCCTTTTAATCCTCTAAACTTTATCGAATCTCTAGTTGCAAGTTTTAGGACTCAAAAGCATGGATAAGTTATTCAATCGCTTGAAGACGAAGCTAACTCAGCTCAGCCCAATAGGTGGAATGATATGAACCAAAGGTTTTAACTAATACCAAGTAATTGAGGCTGTCTTTAACGTGAGAAAGAGAATGAAATTTAAGCAAAACTTTCCTTTAACCCAAGTCTCTTTTTAGAGAATTAGGTTAATTGTTGGAGGTTCCTTTCTTATTAATTAATAGAAACCCTTATATAGGCCTTCATACAACTTAATCATAACCCTAATGCAAAAAGGAAAACACTTTAACGTAGCAAGAAAAATATGAAAACCAAATTAAAAAGGAAAAACACAAAAACTAATTAATTAAAACATCCTAACCGTACCCTAATCAACATAACCATAGTCTTGTATCATTACTCTCCTCTTCGATTCGGGGCTTGTCCTCAAGCTCTAACTCATGGTATCTAAACATCCACAGTAATAGCGATTGTGGCACTCTTGATACAAAAACCATAGTCTAGAGACTCAAGAGTTGGTGGTGGGTCATTGTGTGCTCAAAGGGGCTTCTCACCAAATCACTCATAGCGTCCGCTTGTTGCGTTTTCTTTGTAGGTTGGGATACTTCCTCCTCTATCTCCACTACAGAAGGTGAATCGTTTATTATCTCCTCTGTCATGAGGTTTTGTTCCTCTAGCTCTAACACATGCACTGCAGCTTCTAACGCTGCTGCGGCCACTGATTTCAGCATCAGCATCAGCGTCAAATTCTTGAACTGACTTAATTATTTAGATTTAGCATCACTTATTTAGCGTCATTTTATGTAACCGATGCTATTAATATTTTTGGCATCGCTTTTAACATTAGTTGCTACAAAAGTTTTAGTATCAAACTTCCAAAATGATATCTAAATTTTACTTTTTAATTAAAATTATTGATTTTAAATATTCCAAATTTCAGTAATATATTTTCATATTTTGCTATTGTAAAACAATAGGTAGTTTTTATAAAATAGAAAACACGTATGATTTCATAAAAAGAAAATATGAGTTTATTGTTCAAATCCAAAACAAACTCAAAAACCAATACATTAAATCGATAAGATTCCTAGTCTAAACTAATTATACAACCAAATTTAACTTTGATCATCAATTTGCTTTATTCTTGATTTCTTGGCACTTGTTCTTCTAAGTTATGCTTGATTCCAAAATAAAGCATTCCATTTTTACTTCTTGTGGTATGCTCAGACCCAAATACTTAGCAAAAATAGTTGGAATTTGTATGCAAATTTTCCTGAAAAACGACCAAATGCCCTCATGTTTCATCTAAAACATCTCTCCAATCACAAAGATTTCCAGAAATAAAATAATACTCAAAATTTAAAGCTACAAGAATTGAGAATCGTTGAAGTAATAGAGAATCGTTGAAGTAATAGAGCATCGTGAGGGGATTTACACAGAGCAGGCTCTGACACTTCAATGTCTAGAAACAGGAACAAAAAAATTGGCCCCTTACCTATAAAAAACAAATTGGACCATTAACCTTGACAAAAATGAAGAACACCTTCATCAAACCATATGAACTAACGGTACTTATTAAAAATTTGGCCCTAGTTTTTTTATTTATAAAAGTGATGGCCCCATGTTTGGTATGCTTGTACTCAGGGCCAGCCCTGGATTTAGAGACTAATTAGGCGAAAATGTTGCAACAAAATTTGGAAGGCGAACGCAACAAAGAGATTCAGAGGGCATAATCAATTCTTGACGTAAAGAATAAATGAGGAGGAAAATAAAATCAATGTCAAATATGAAGTATATTAAAATAGAGATTCATAATAGAAAAGAAGAGAATATCAATTCTAGAAAGATATGCATTTAATTGATTTACTAAATCAAAATTTAGATATTATATTTCCAAAACTCATTACATAAGTAAAAATGTCACTGCCAAAGTGAATAAATGAAAAATAAAGGAAATTAAAGGTTATCCTTCATATCTTAATTTCTATCTTGTCTTGGTTTACATCCTTATTCGGGATCAAGAAATTCTTTGTGATATAGGTCATCCTTCATATCTTCATGAAGAACTATTTGTAATTCAAGATGAACAATGAGAATATGAAAGTCAAACAAGGTGACGAGAAATTCGTGGAGATCACCCGCAGAGTTCCACACACCCAAGATCTCTGCAAAAAAGGTTATCTGATACGTATTTTTTGCTTACGAGAGAACAGAATTCGATTTTTGCTTTCAAAAATTATTAGGCACTCAAATTAGAAAGTGCAAGTGGCTGATCTAAAGAATAAGTTTTACGAGAGCCTAATCTTCTATTTCAAAATATTATAAGGAATTTGATGAAAAAGTGTTTCTTAAATTATGGTTGAAACTCTTTGGGAGTTAGTTTAGATTGGAACAATTGGATATTTGGAAAAAAATGCACAATTGGATAAATAGTTTCTTGGACATAAGGCAAGATCATATGATTAGCGAGAAGCAAGACAAATATATTCATTTTCCTTTCATGAATTCCTCTTTTATCATATTTCTAGACAAGTTATTAGACCCAATCCAATTAACAACTCCTACATGGAAAACACTTCAGATCTATTAACCCTAATTGCCGCCGGATCTAACAACATCAACAAACCAACTATGGAAGGAAGTAAGATATACCTCTTACTCTTACGTTAAGATAAACTGTGATTTCATTGATCTTTCTTATTAACTTTTTTTCCTTTTTCTTTCTTAGATCCAAAGGAGTTTATGGTACATCTATATCACAAATGTTCAATTGGGTAGCAGCTGCAATAGCCTATGGACCTGGTGTATTCTGTGGATTGGTGATTGGGTATATCTTTACTTCACACAATCATGAGTGGTTCACAGAAAAGTTTGGTCGAAGAAAACTCAGAGTCCCCACAAGTGCTCGTTAAGCACATCTCTTGCAATCTCATTGAGCAGTTGTGTTCTTCAAAAGTTTATTTTGTGTTTGTTTGTAATCTCCGATTTTATGGTTTGTAATAAACGTCTTTCATGGCTTTTGATGTATCTTGGCTTGAAAATATAAACATCGGGTTTTGCAATTCTCACTAGTGAACTATAAAATATAATACTTCTTATTCTTAGAGGAGCTTTACGATCATGACTATACAAATAGTAAAAGTCATGGTTCATGACAAAAAATATAATGTTTAGTGTTACATGGTCATGTATAAATGGAACGGTAGCAAAGATAACTCAAACTTCATATGTATAAAAAGATCCAGCAACTGCCAAAAAAAGAAAAACGTATACATGAAAATAGCGTAGCCGCCGTAGAAGAATCTAATATGTATGAATCTAATATGTATGACAAATGAAGCAATGGTGAGAGGAAGAAATAAAACAGAGCAAAATTTACACAATTTGAGAAAGACAGAAACAACCTGAATCTGTAGTAAGGTTTATATGGTGGAAGAAGCTAACCCCAGAAGATGTTTACATAACATCTCCATTTTTCTGAAAAGTTAGAGGTGGCACAAAGCAAAGAGCTCAATCTCCATGTGTATATGCTTCTCTTCACTAAGCGACCAAACACCAACACAAAGAACTTTGGTCATAATAGATCCAATAGAGATGGTTGTGAACCATTGGGCTTTGAAGTAGATGTGCCAGTGCCACCTCTACCTCTCCCCCTTCCTCTTCCCATTGCTATTGAAGGTGGTGGTGCGAGTTTCATTGCGGACTGTTCGGTTTTGGTTGAACTGAATATGGAACTAATGTCTACTGGCTTCTGGTTATTGTATGAACCACCGGTGAAAGATGGCATTCCTTGGCTCTGTTTTGGTAGACCAAAAGAGTTTATTGGATCCTGATTACTTGCGGAGCTAACTGAATTCCCTTGCTGGGGTGGTTTCAGTGAAGACAAAGAGGCATTGCTGAATGCCCAGCTGTCATTGTTAGCTGTCTGAAAATGGGTGCCGTCTGGTAAATTGTTGCTAAAACCAGATGCAGTGCCATTGTTAAGACTGGTAGAAACAACAGAAGCGCCGTTGTTGGGACGTGGAGGCCAATTAGCAAACGGATCTAATTCATCAAAACCCGGTGATGTTCTTGTGTTTAATTGTGTCTCATCATCAGTTGCTGGAGCAGTGAGGCTTGAAGATTGTCTTGGAGGCCACTTAATGTCCGCTGGAGGGCATGTGGTTGGCGCTGTTGCCTTGTTGGGCAGAGTAGTAGACATGATCGACGGATGTGACTGATCAGTAGATTTGTTAAACTGATGGTTTGTGTTATGACGAGAAGAAGCAGGATTTCCCAAAGAAGAATCCTTGCTCGGGGAACCCCAATCGTCATCCCAAGCAGGACTGCTCTTGGCTGCAGAAGCAACCTTCTCAGGTGTTTGTGTCGATGACTGAAACTGGAGTCCATTGGTAACAGAATGTGGTTTCACCTCTGGGATTCCGGAATCATTCACTGTAACTCCTCTTTTTTCCTCTATTTGCCTGTTCCCAGAGACACATGCAGATCAAAATAAAGACAACAGTATGTTGTTTGATAAGGACTTGAAAATACAATTCAGCCTGGGAAAAGCAAAGGCATACCTGAGAATATCTTTGACAAATAGCATATATTTGGCAAACTGCTGGACGTTCAGTTGTTGGGCAGTGAGAAGTGGCATCATCAGGGTAAGCACATGTTCTGCTGTGAATTCAACTCCATACTAGAGAACAATGATGGAGAGTGCGGATTATAAGATGTGATGCTACCACAGATAGTAAAGACGATCAAACATTAGTGAGAAATAGGAGCAACAGCAAGGGTACACATAAGGGTAGGCACAGAACGATCAACAGCAGTACACCGTTGAATTGTTTGCAGAATTTCGATAACGGCAGGCTTATCAAGTGTTTGAACCAACTCTGCTAAACAGAGCAAAGCATTTACTCTGACCTGCACAACAAGTGCATTCCAATCAATTTTTTAATTGAAGATGGAATCCGTTAATCAGATTTCTCCTTCTTTTTCAAGCTATTGAAGGACACTTGTATTATAAGAAAGTCGGGCTGAGATAATCCAACCAGGCATAACGTACCGCAGCAACTGTAGTTTTGAGAGCCAAGCCATGAACACGAGGCAAAATTGCTTGCCTCACAACCTGCATAAACAAGATGGAGAAAAACATGCTAACTGAAATAACTCATCCAGTGTAATTAACTGATCACAACAACACATAGAAATTGATTTTAACCCTTCTGGATTTTTTTTTATTCTAATAAACATAAAAGCAAAGTATTGAGCATCACCTGACCATCGAGTTGCTTAGCAACAGATGTGGATCTTTTAAGAACTTCCTCCTGAATGCGGACATCATTATCATTGTATGCTCGCAGAAGCAAAGGGAGGACATGTGATACAAGATGCTCGCTATCAGTCTGAAAATTTGACAAAAACGTAAGCTGAGTAAGGATCTCACCCTGTGTGCAATAGAAAACAACGGATAGTGATTTCAATGCATATTTACAACTCGATCCAGAAACAAACAGCAGTCATAACTTCAACGTGGAAGTTTTCAACCAGATTACCATACATGACAAGTTAGACACATGTCAAAAAAGATATGCATCTGACTATATCTGTATGTATCAGTTTATGGCAGCACAAAAGATTACTGTCACATGGAACTATATTTTACACACGAATCCTTTATTCCATCCTACTGTGTCAAATCAGAAGAACTTAAGCAGAAACAAACATGTGCCATGTAAGAAAAACATAATTCAGTAATGTATACACATTGATCAACTTACCTTGTTAGTAATAAGCTCTGCATGCTTTACAAGCAGCAGTAATGTATCTCCTGAAGCAGTACTCAGAACAGGAACAAGAGCCGGAAGTGTTATCAGCTCAAAGTCAGTCCTATCCTGCAAATGTAATTTAAGGTTTAAATTTTCAAGCATTCTGTCAGTGGTTTCTAGATATAACTAGTTTTCCTTAACACTTTAAAATGACCTGAGACTGTGCTATAGTTAGAACCATTGGCAAGATCATTGGTTGCAAAACCAAATTCCTAAGTTCAGCACAAAGCGGTGGAAGCACCTGCATGGGAAAACATGGGTTGCTTAGTTGTTATAAGATATCATTTGAGCATCAAATGTTTTTCTATCAAGACACAGGATAAGCCCAGTAAAGTGACTACCTTATACCGTAATACACGGGAATCAAAATCTTTCCACATATCTGATAATGCTTTTAAGAACTCGGACTTCTGCATGTTATCTCTTTCCTGAAATAAAGAGAAAAATGTCCAAAAAGTTTATCAGACGTGGAGATCCACTTTCTATCATCTAACTCTAAATAGAGTCTGTCTGAAACAATGATTGAAAGCATATATACGTACAAGCATATGGTCAAGGAAGCGGAGAGCACGTAATCTAGCGTCACTTCGGAAAAACTTCGATCCTACAGAGTGAGAGTTCAAGCCAAAGATGTAACTAACAAGGAAAAGAGAAAAATTGTCACAAGAAACAAGGAAAACTCGTCAAGCTTGTGTCCACTTACCTGTGAAGTCTAATGCTGTTGGTCTAAAGAACTCGTTCGTTGATAGCATCCTTTGCAAATCAGATACCAAGTCCAAGGGTATAGATGAGAAAGATTCATTTGTTATATAGTTCAACGTGTTCATGTACTGCAAGAAATTTCAAGATAACCATCATCAACCGTGGGAAATCCAAAGAATATATTACTATTCTTCTGAATAACTAAAACTACTCCAAAGACATAATACTGAATATCAAAACTAACGAGCTTGGGTTTTAGAGTTACCATCTTAACATTGTTATTGCAGTCTAACAACGGTTTCCGAGCAACTAAATGATAGGCAAGGCATCCAAAACTAAAAATGTCCGACGAAACTCCAGCTGGAGGACTTTTGCTGCGCATCAGTTCAGGTGCAGTGTAATTTAGGGATGGCTGGACTGGCAGTATTGAATCCTCGACGTAATATTCCTGCACAGTCATACGTAGGACATCATCTCGCTTGTAGAGTTGAATACATCAGATATAGAGCAATCCAGTAAAGTTTCGAGTTTAAACTCACAGAATAGTGGAATGATTGCATGTTATCCAAATTCCCAGCCTGTGCTGTCGTAATAGCAAACCCAAACCCGGCAAGCTTCCAAGAACCAGCTGAAGTAATAAGAACATTCTGTAGGGAAGATACAACTCCACATGTTAATATAATATATATACATACAACTTCCATAAGAAGACAAGTATGACTAAGAATTTTGGAAAATTAACCTCTGGAGATCTGGCCCGATGGATGAGATGGGCGTTATTGTGGAGAAAGTTCAGTGTCTCAGAAATCTGGAGCAGGCCGTGCTTCTCCTCCAATAAGCTCATCTCCTGTACAGTTATAGAAAGTGATAAACAATCACATATTTTCTCAAATCAATTTAAAAAAAAAATCATTTGGGAACTTCAACGATCACTAAAAGCCGTTGTCTCGAAAGCCACAAAATTGCTTTGAATCACAGCAAACAACATGATAATAACATATACATGACTGCTAAACAGAGAACATAAAGCTTACCATTGACTTCAGATCTTTCGGCACATTAGCCACATTCTCCACATTCCCGAGCGCATTAGCCACAGAGGCAAAGAGCGGCTCCGTAACTAAAGCCATAGCATTTTTATTCTCATCAAGTGCTTGGACCACATGGACCACACCAGGATGCCTCAACCTCACCAGCTTCCCCGCAGCAGCTCGAATCAGATCAAGAAACGCGTCTTCAGCAGCCTTAGACAACCCCGCTCGTACACGAGCCTCAGACAAAGCACGCTTATCAAGCATCCATACGCAAACAGTTGGGTACTGCTGTGAACGCGTGGAGTCACGCGCCTTGGCTGCGTATAGCTTCCAAGCAAGGCCAGGACCAGCGGAACCGATCTGATCAAGTAGCTCGTAATCCTGAAGAGCCTTCGGCCCCGTAACTTCCTGAACTGTGGTATGAACCGTCTTCTCAATCACAGCAGCCGTTCTAGCTATAGCTTGAGTAAACGTTTTCATGTTAATCGACATTCTGCTGGATCTAACAGTTTGCTCCTAAAATGTTGTCGGCGACGATGTGAAAACCGATGATCCGACGAGAGATCTATGAATAAAGCAGAGAAGAGAATGCGTAATTAACCGAGATCGAGGAGGAAGACGATGGTGGAGAGAAGCACAAGTCTGGATCGAAGATCGTCTTCTTCCCCACCTCTCTCACCTCCTTCGAGCAACTTGTCTGTTTTTTTTTTCTTTTTTTTTCCGTAATTACAACACAACAGTCATTTTTTCACCTTTTTTTTTTTCTCACTCGTTTTTTTTTATAATTTTATGTATTTGCCAAATCAGTCCTTTGTCTTTGTCTCGAGATGAAAGTAACAGAAAGGAAAGTAACATAGCACCTTAGCCTCATCGTCGGCGATTACCAGTAGTCATTACAGCATCTGGTTCCATTGGCATTTGCTTGATAACCTCTTCTGCCTCAGCAAAACGCTCAGCTCGGGCTAGCATGTCAATCACACAAGCGTAGTGGTTTAGCAGAGGAAGTGTTTCAGGTTTTTCAAACATGGATCTGAATACTCTCAATCCTTCTTCTACTCGTCCAGCGTGGCTGCAAGCCGACAGAAGGGCTATGAAGGTAGCTGAATCAGGCTTAATATCCATTTGTCCAAAGACTGGTAGAATTGAGTCGACTTGGCCATGCAATGAGTAAGCCTTGAGCATTGAGTTCCACGACACCACATCCCGCGAATCCATATCATCAAATACACGCTTACACAAGTCAAGAGAGCCACACTTGGCATATGCATGGATTAACGAGTTGTTCAGCACTGTGTCAGCCTCAAAACCACCCTTGATCACTTGAGCGTGTATACTCAAAGCGTGGCGAGCAGTGACAAGTCCCGCACAAGCTTTCAGTACACTTGAGAAAGTATACCAGTCAGGGCTTAGCTTCTCGTGACGTAACTGGCCAAAGAGAAGAATAGCCCTCTCTGGGTCATACACTGCAAACGCTGTTATAATCCCAGTCCAAGCAACAATGTCTCTGCAGAGACTCATTTCCATAAAAAGCTTGTAGCAGTCAGTAAAGTCTCCTAAAACTTCTGAATAAACTTTAACCAATGCAGTAGCCACTTCAGTCTGAGTTACCAACCCAGATTTTACAGACAGAGAATGCAGCTGAACAAAACACTTTGAAACCTCATCAGGAACTAAGTCAGAGCTTTTGTACAAGGAAGAACATATATTAAGCAACGTGGCACGATCAAATCCCACTCCATCACTGTGCATCCGTATAAAAAGGTCAATGGCCTGTTTGCCGAGATTGCAGCACTGGAAAGCTGCAATCATTGAGTTCCAAGTAACTAAATTCTTAAACTCCATGGCCTCGAACACAGTCCAAGCTTCATATGCAGCAGTACCATCACGACACCTACCGTACATAGAGATAAGCGCATTCGCCACATAAATCGAATTATGTACACCCAGTTTCAAAGCAAGTCCATGTACCTGCTTTCCAGACTCATACCGGCATGAAGTCAACACGTTCGACAACGCAAACTCATTAGGGCAGCAGTGAGCTAACATAGCCGAAAAAAGCCAGAATCCTTCGTGTTCATTCCCTGCCTGCGCATACCCTGTGATCAGTGCAGTCCACGAAACTACATTCTTCTCAAGCATTTTATCAAACACCTGGCGTGCGTATACAATATTCCCGCATTTTGCATACATAGAAATGAGGTAATTAGCGAGGACAATGTTCTGTGAATAAGAATGAGGATGTGAGAGCATGTGGTGGTGCAAGTCGATGCCATAGCGGAGATTGCGTTGATCTGCACATGCTTGGAACAGAGCGGAGTAAGCCTGCTGGGACTGAAGCTCGACCGGCGCAGAATAGAACAAGGTAACAGCTCGAAGAAGATCACCAGACCTCACTAACGTACGCAATCCATCTACAAGTTCGTGTTTTAGTGCAAAAGGTGAAGCAGATCTAAAGCGTCTCAAGCTCCCAAAAGAAAGGTGAGTTAAGCCTATCAGCATCGATGCTCCAAATCCATTTACCGAAATATATATAAAAGCAAAAAAGTGGAAGATGATCGGAGCTCCGGCGATCAGTCGCACCTACCGATCAAGCTTTCGACGTTCCCAATTTGTAAAATTTCCATTTATATGCTAAATATATATTTTTCACATTTTTTACATTAGTAAAATATTCCTTTTTTTTTATCAACTTTATTGTAAATAC
Source organism: Cardamine occulta (assembly GCA_028015245.1). Classification (NCBI taxonomy): domain Eukaryota; kingdom Viridiplantae; phylum Streptophyta; class Magnoliopsida; order Brassicales; family Brassicaceae; genus Cardamine; species Cardamine occulta. Next base: position 16,888,961 of record CM051369.1, read on the forward strand.
ATGTTTGGGAATGATAAATTGAATGTTAAAACATCTTCGTCTACCTAAACCCTAAAGCGATAGCGGCGATTTCACAGGCGACCTTAAACTCCACTGACGCAACAGTTCTATTCTCCAGAGCTTCGAAACTCTCTGATTTCACCAGAGCAGAATCATGGAAGGAAAAGCAACACGCAAAGATCTTCTTGAATTTGAACACAAGAATCCATCTTCTTCCTCTGCTATCGATTCAGCACTTTTGATCTGTAAAGAGAAGAAGAAGAAGAAGGAGGAGGAGGAGGCTCCATCATCGAAGCCGACGATTGCTCCAGTTCCCAAAAGCCAATTTCTTGACAAAGTAAAAGGCTTCCTTGGGGTTATGGCGGAAGCTAACAAAAAGTTGGAGCAAGAAGCAGCAGAGGGAAACTCTGAAGCTTTTGATATCGAAGCATTGACAGGAAACGAATCTCAAGTTATTGAAATGGACTTGATGCTCGGTGTGGCTGATCTCAACACACCTGAAGCAGTCAATGCAGCTGAAGCAGCTATTTCCGGCGTTGGTCTGGCAACTGAAAGTGGAGACTCGAGCAGCGATGAGAGTGATAGTGACAGCGAAGGAGAGGAGAAGAAGAAGAG